>JABCKU010008112.1:0-155695 GCA_018221655.1 Myochromella boudieri | reverse complement strand
ATGGTGGGGTTACGTGGGATGCAGAGGACCAGTTGATCCTTTGCATTCTTGGTCCACAGTAATCCGTCATCCATTGACTGCTGGATGGGCCCAAGACCTCTCGATGATTCTTGTTTGAGTGAGGCGATATATGATTGCCTCATGTTGTCGATGGGTTGATGTCCATCAAATATGATCCCTTGATCATCGTAGAGCATAGCCCTACGAGCTGTAATGTCAGCGTTCCGCAGGCATTGGTAGGTTACTCGATCCTCCCACTTATCAGCCAACGGAATACAAGCGTCTCGGGGAATCTATATCCCCAACTTAGTGTCAGACTTGGGGGCCCTCTTGTCGTTAGTGATTTGAAGTCCAGTCCGGGTCGGTTTTTTTGCTCTGAAGCACCAAGCCCAATCCCAGACCGGTCATTTTGAGGTCCAGAATCACCAAGCCTGGACCTGGACTGATGGTATAAGATGAGCACCCTTTCATGCCAGTTTTGAGAACACTTTTGACACTTGCGAAAGGGGATTTGGCTTGCAAAAAGAATGGATACCCGGCTTTTGCAAGTGTTCAGTTGCTTATCAAAAGTGTCAGCTATTTCACCACTTTTGCCACTTTCAGCCCTTGCAAAAGTGTCAAAAGCCCTGAAAGGTGACCATGTTATTTTACTGATGAGCATCTTCCAGTACCTACTAGTACCAACAGCACTTACTTAGAGCTTAGCATAGTGTTTTAAAGTCCTAGCACAAGAGCTGGCATGCCGGTGATCTTGTATCAGAAGTTGCCGGAATATGCGGACCATGTACTTTACATCATACACCAACAAGTTTGTATTCATATTGCCATCTTGGCTTAATGGTTAGCACTTCTCTGGTTTTTGCTGACAAGTCCCATGGTCTAGAGTTCAATTCTCCTCAAGTACAATATTTAATGATGAATTTGCACTGTGATCACTAATATGTAGAAGTACTGAAATTTCTCTAAGTCCAAACCTCTCTTCACAACTTGGAATAACTCAGTCAATATGATGTTTGTTTAATGGTCTTTGAATTGCTTTGAGAATACTTGAGAATTGAAGTTTGTCTTGATTAGTCTTTGATAGCTTTGTATGGCTTTGAAGATCTAATAAAATCTTAGTTTGCCTTTGGATGTCTCTACATACCCTGGACTGTCTTGACAACATTTAATATTCTCAAAGTAAACCAAGGCTAAAGTGTTTTTTCTGATCAGTGTGTTTGCTCAGAGGTTGCCTTTACAATACCCACAATAGGAGATGTACATAGAAGTAGTAACTAGAGCCTGACATAGGGCTTTGCCCTAAAGGACAAAGGAATTAATAAAATAAAATGCTATAGAGGTATGCCACATGCATTATGCCAAATATCCTTGTTGAGATATTGTAAAGATATTGTAGAAAGAAGTTTAAAAAACCATCATCCTTAATGACTATATTTAGTTACTTTACTTTCCATTGAAATATAGAAAACTAAGTATATCTCCTTTTTGACTTTTTTATTGCAAAATATACTGATAATGCATGGGCTGCTTCTTTAGAGATTGACCTTGCAACTGATCTGTTTGGCTAAAATAGCCTAGAATGGCTATTTTTAGCAAAATACATCTTATGGTACCCTCAGTTTATAAGGGGCTAGTCTGTAGATTGAATGTATCTTAAGGCATAATATACCTGATAGACGCAGGATTTCATTAGGCCATTATAACCAGGTTTTGACATCAAATTGGTTAAAACATGGCACTTTTTGTTTGCTGTACACTTCACTGTACATACCCATGCATACAAAAATCTTAAAAATTGGTTTTACACAGAGCAAGCTATGTACTATATGGTTACATTTTACCTTGAGTTAAAAGCTGTATTTGTTCTTGAGATATGACCCAGGGTTTCAGGTAAGTCCAGTTTTTGACCTGCATTACTTTTGGGTGCCACTGTAGTAGCACCACAACACATAGCAAGCCCATAGATATTGCACCAGAGCTGTAAAATCAATGTGTGTGCACAGAGGATGAATAAAAAGATGACAAACAAAGTGGAAAGGAGCTGTATTTGGTAACAAGGTCAGGACGAATTGATAAAAGATTAGATGATCTTGGGATTTGGTCACGATGTTTTGTGATGTTGGTCGACGTTTGACCGTGGACTTCTCGCTAACAGTACCCAGGACAAACAAACAAACCTGCAAGGACGCGCAGAAGAAAACAGGCAATACGATAACCGTAAGATTATCAATACGGACTATCAATCAGTAACCTGTTGGTCTCTTACTGGTAAGCAAGGGTTCTGTCGACGCAGGCGACGCTTCCTCTAGTTTCTTAATCCTTTTCCCCGGAAACATTGTCTCGTGCGTCCAGTGCTATAGGTGCTGGAATACTTCTTTCAACCAGGTCGCAACAGGTCGTCTTTGAACTTACATCATTGAACCTTATACCATCGAAATTCTTCTTGTAATGCTTTCAACTTCCAACCTGGCATCCGAAATGTGTGTCCCCCCGGGCCGTCCCCTGTTTCGCTAGCTAACATGGTTTTGGTCTGGTCAATCTACAGCAGCCACCTCACGGAAGTAGTGATAGATAATCCGTCAGGCATCTGTGCAAAGCTTGTTACTGTGCGCGGAGAACGAAAAGAAGGTGAAATCTAGCCTACTTTATCTAATATAACACACCAACATCTGCGAGCAGCTGTCGTGTTGAGCTTCACAAAACCGGTCACTATTGGACGCGATCCAAATCGCTGGTATATCTCAACATACTCGCACTGGAACTATTTTGGCTAACCTACTAGCTTTAAGCTCTTACATTATCCCTGATAGCTCTGTTTCGAGTGTACACTGTAAACTATATGCGTGATTCTTTAGATCTCCACTAACCATAGGCAAAAGGCTAATTAAGACATCTAGCGTTCGCTCCCCAAGTGGAGGTATAATACTTTCGTGCCAGGTATGATCAAATTTACCTTTAGTAAGTCATCTATTCCGGACATCACGTCTAGGATGTATCCAGGAATGGCTTGTATCTCAATGGACAACATATCCGGAAAACGTCCATCATCCTTATGGATGGCGACATTTTGAAATTTCCAAACTCTATTGGTTCGCCCTCCACTTCGAACCCACTACTTTTTTTTCTTGTTCCACTTACCTTTCCAAAGAATTTACCTGCATTCATGTCTGGAAGGCGACACGCAGCAAAATGACAATTTTCGATCCTACTCCTCCCTCGCATCCCGTGTACAAGGTACCTAGCCTAAGGCCACGTTTCTGGTATGCAGTTGCTAACGTACTTCAGAGAATCGGTGGCTATATCGTCACACCACAACGCCTTGGCAGTGGGTCATTTGCGACTGTGCACCTCGCCACCGACCCCGTTAAGCGCCGACAAGTGGCGGTTAAGAGTATCAGAACCAGGAAAGAACAAGATGTTGGACAAGTCATGAAAGAGGTTAGAATCCTCATGACCATTTCCCATGTAAATTTTACAATCTTGTCATCTTACTTTTCCCTGCCAACTCTCGAACTAATGGCAAATCACAGCCAAACATAAATAAGATTTACGATACTGAAGAGAACACCAACTTCATGTGTGTGCAAACGGGTTGTTCTCCGCCCTATCTAATGTCTTTCAGCCATATTTTTCTTCAGCTATGCACTGGTGGCGATCTGTTTACCTACATTACTGACCATCCTAGCCTCCGTCACTGCCTCTGTGAAGCTGAAGCCAAATATGTCATGTATCAATTGCTCAAAGGCTTACATTATCTACATGACAAGATGATATCCCATCGAGGTGCGTGGAAAACCAAAACACAAAATTCGACCAATGTATGCACAGAAATATTACAGATTTGAAGGTAAATATATGGAACATTAGATTCCCATTGTACTGACACAACGAAGCCTGAAAATATCTTGCTTTACGCACCTGGAGCATACCCTCGTATAATGATTGCAGATTTCGGCCTTGCTCGTGCAAATTCGTATCAGGAGACATTCAACGTTTGCGGCACGGTTTCCTATTTGCCACCCGAAGGTGTGCTCGCCCTCGATATCAAACATCTAGGATACGTTGGGTAGTACCCTCAATACCGTACCATGCCGCCGTATTAATAATTCTTATTAGAATGCCTGCAGACTGCTGGAGCGCGGGCGTGATTCTTTTCATTATGCTTTCGTACGTTGGCAGAGAGAACACAAGCCTTCAACAGTGATCAACCTGGCTCATCTGAGTCTTCCTTAACAGAGGATCTCATCCTTTTGATTATGGGTTGATAACCGATTCTTCCAGTTGGCTTAGCCACATCGAACAATCACGTAGTGCGGGTGACGTTCGCCCTTCCCAACAATACCTCAATACCGAAGCTCGCCTCAAAACTCGTATTATAAATGGAAACGTTGATTTTCATTCGCAGCTATGGAGTCAGTTGCCAGACGGTCAGTAGCACAGTAGCTGATGATCCGATTTATGCTTACGTATCATGGAGGCTAGCCAAGTCACTGGTTGAAGACCTTCTTGTCTACAACCACACAGAACGAAGTACTATCCGCACGTCACTTCGAAGCCGGTGGATCGTTAGTGAGCTGAAAGAACTTGAAAGCTTATATGAGCGCAGAATTACTGCTACTTTAAGTGATGCTTGATATACTATATTTTTAGCCCAGGCCGAAGTACATCATCCTTGTCACCCCGCCAGTTGCACTTGTGTTCTTTGTATGATATCAACATTAAAATACACTTGATCATTGACAGTTGTGAAGTTTCAGGCTTTCAAAAAATTGGCATGAACTTATATATAAAACTATTAGCGGCTGTAATGTCGCATATCACACGTACACTCACAATGAACGTGATCTGAGGCAAAGGTAGAAATCTATGACGCAGTATGAACTTAGGATATTCATTTGATGTAGATGATGACTTACGAAATAGTAGCTGTGGTCATATCCTTCGTGGCTCCTCACTCGCACTTGAACCTCGTCATACCCAGACTCGCGAGCCGCTTTCAGAAAATTGTCTGGGAGAAGTTGGCCTTGTTTGTGGAATTGGTCGTTTTTTCCCTAAGTTTGATTCAGAATCTCAAAGGCAAGGCGCAGCGTGACAACAGAATTTGCTAACATAATCGATCAGAATGTGCACTGCGTCCCTAGATTTCGATATCAACTCAGTAGCATCATACTGTGCCTTGGCCTCCTCTACTCCACCCTGTAAGTATCCCCTGAATGCCTTTTCCCCCCAGGGGCAGTTTATAGGATTTGCAATGGGGGCAAAGGCAGAAGCCGAACGATATTGCTTGGTTTTCGAAGATAGATATAGGGTGAGAGCCCCATGGCCACCCATACTATGTCCGAATATAGACTGCCGTTTAAAATCCTGGAACGAAAAGTTATAAAAGTTTAACTATCGTGGGTTCAGCCTCACAATCGGGAGGCCAGCAGCTTCGATGACTTGTGGAAGTTCCAAAGTGACGTGAGTAAGCATGTTGTAGTGTTTTGCATACTTGGGGTTCGTTGCGTTTAGATAGAAGCCAGCACCAGTGCCAAAGTCCCACTCAGTGTCTTCACCATCGATGCCAGCCCCACGGGGAGAAGTGTCAGGGAAGAGAAGGGCAATACCCTGAACGGATGCAACGCCTAGGAAAGAGCCTTTCTGTGCGCTTCACAACGTGTAAGACTTGTTGATATGCTAGTGAGATGATAGTACTTACCCGTTATCTTCTGTACAGGTTAATCCGGCGAGAAAGATCAAGATTGGAACCTTGACCACGGAGGCGTTTGGAGGTAAAAATAGATTGAAATTGGTGTCAAGACCTCCCAAGGCAGGAGACTTGAATTCATTGCAGTATACGCGCCGAGATGAAGTGATATATGGTCAAAGCAATTATCAGATTGATGGTAATAAGTGGTCCGGTTCAGAGTCGGGTCCCACCTTGAATCTGTACTTTATGAGCTCTCCTTCAAAAGCTTTATTAGAGGATATTTTGTGAAGAGTGGTGTCTGTCATTGTGTGGTCGGTGGTGGACGAGGTGACGGATGAATGTGGAGGTTGGGAACAACTTTTCATTATGATTCAGTAGAAAGTGAATCACTCATCACGTGAAACATTTCTAATCCTTGCAGTTCTTCAAAGACATTGAAAGTATTGCCACCGTGTTTCTTGTACAGCTGGCGGATGGCCCAGTGGATTCCTCATGGAATTTGTTTGGGACCGAATCAGCCCTAACCAGCCCCTATTTCATTTGACATTAAGAGATTGACAATCTAATCTAATCTGACCGTCTCACCTTTGTTCCGTTTGACATCAACTGAAGTTCAAATCGCTCGAGATGGATCCCGAGAGTAGTCGTGAAGTAACACATAACATCCTCGTATTTCCTATGGTTTGCGCATTTTTAATTCTATCCATCGCCAGATATTGTCGCCGCCAGCCTGATGCAAGTTGGTTTATCCAAGTACACAAAACTCAATGGCTCATATTTTTTGTAGCTAAGTCATATCTTATCCATCGGCTGGCCTATAATTCCATCATCCTGGGTAGGAGCTGAAACCATACTCTTTGGGGCGAAGGAGCTACTTCATTCAGGCTATCGGCAAGTACGTCAGTATGTCTATGAACCAGTTTACCCATCCAACCATTTTTCGCAATTGCAGGGTCTCTCCACCTTCAAAATTCATCTATTCATGCGTTGGATTGTTGTAGTCACTGGTGCACCACTGCTAGAACAACTTAGAAAGGGTTCCGAGGAAGACTGGTTGCATGAAGACACTGAGACGGAGGTACTAATATATCTGTTCAAAGTTTTTAGCTGTTTTCCTTCCACCCCTTCTAGGCAAAGTGGTTGCGGGTTGCTGGTTTTCCGACAAGTAACATCCGCACCGCACTTTTCAGTACACGGCTCGTGCGGAACTTACCGCTTACGTTCTTAAAGATGCAAGAGGAGATTGTCATTGCTTTCTCTGGTCTTATCCTAGACGAGACGCAATCAGGTCCGCTCGTTAACTTGGGTTGCAACTTTCGCTTACCGTTATCAAACAGAATGGACCACGGCTTTAGCGGCAGACACAATGACGGAAATTGTTAGTGTGATCTATAACCGTGTCATATTTGGCTTACCGATATGTGAGCCCATCCCTTCGAAAATATTATATACCGCTCGAATTAATTCTAGTGAAGGCCAGGATACGGGATTGATAGCTTTCAACAAACGTTACATAAGGTATAAAACAGTCACCCAGGTAATATTTTTCAAGGCATTGCAATTGTACGTGATACCCATAGCCAAGCCCTAGCTGCTAACGTGCGTAAAGCATCGTGTTGCAGCTTTTTGGTGGATTCCCCAGTCATGCTAGGCATATACACCAACTCTTGGAACCAGTGCTAGTTCGCCAGCGATTAAAAACGAGTCTGCACGAGAGTGATCACTCGGTGGGTATATATTGCACGCTATATGGGCTGCTGTTACTCAAAGTTTACAGTTGCTTTCCTCATTGATCGTCGAATCCACAGGGCCTGATGCATTATGTGATATAACAAACAGCATTTTGGCACTCAACTTGCAAGCCGTTCCAAAAACGTCGCTCACGCTCACACACGCACTCTATCATCTGGCGGTTGCAAGCGAGGATGTCGTGCTACTCATGCGGGAGGACATAACAGCGGCGCTAAGGCCGGAGGGTTGGACAGTGCATGCACTCGATCACATGCGTAGGGTGGATAGCTTTTTGAAAGAGTCAATGAGGCTTAGCGGACTCTATGCCCGTACGTGCCGTTCCTTGTTCTGTTCTGAAACACAACGCAAATCTAAACGCCCCAAGTGACAATGCGGCGTGTAACCCGTACAGACTACACGTTCACGGACGGTACGTACGTCCCGCCTGGCACCCTCCTCTGCGCTGCCTGTATCCCGACGCATCTTGACCCTGCAAAGTACATATGTCCTGAGACATTCGACGCCTTTCGTTTCGTGCGTGGAGATGTGGATGTTGGTGGGACGCGAGACCAGCTTGTGACAACATCAGCAGACTTTTTGGCATGGGGGCACGGCCGTAAAGCATGTCCTGGGCGTTTCCTTGCTGCGGCGTTAATGAAGTCGGTCCTGGCGTACATCGTACTGCATTACGATGTGCGGCTGCAGGACGCCAAAAGCGTACGACCAAGAGACTGGTGGGTTGGTGCAGAACGGCTTCCGGACCTGAATGCACATGTCATGTTCAGGAGGCGTCGGTGAATTGTGTTTAATCCGAGCCATTCTGTGATTTGATTCTAGGAGTTTGACATAGCTACGGGCGATTATGGATTAGTTACATATGGAGCTGATTAATATAAATCTGGCAAGTCGATGCTCGTACTACGGCCAACATGTAGTGGTGGAGATGGTGTATGCTCAGCCCACGAAAATATGAAGCAGGCAGGGGTCAATGCTTTGTAATTTTTGGCTCACCCACGCGACATCCCAGAAATGCATCACTTTCGCTCACCGCTCTCCTGCTGTCATTGCCTGAATCAGCCTCCTCGGTCTGGCCGATGACCTCACTCAACTGCTGCCTGACTTCGTCATCACCCTTGGCTGGACTGGCAGTTTGGTGCTCCTCATGATCTCCTCCTTCCCTGGGGACGCCGTCCACCTCGCCAGCTAGCATGTCTGCGATGCCGAGATAGAAAGTGGCAGGACGGAACTTGATCTCCTTGCCCATCATCTCTGCCCACTTGTAGCGGGCTGTATTTATCCAGCCAACGAGATCGAGGTGGTTGACATGCTGAAGAGTGCCAAGGTACGTGCCCTGGATATGGTTGTTATAGTGAGATTTGGAAGGAGGGATGTGACAATACGAACCCATTTGGATGACTCGACGGATACGAGCCCGTCGTTGGGGCCTTCCTTTTCCAGAATCACAGAGTGGGGCCATCTGTATGCAATTTGAAATGGGTTTTGAGAGAGAGAGAGAGAGAAGGAAACGAACGTACTTCCAGGTATCAATCAGGCCGGGTTCATATATTGCGCCCCAACTGAAGTAGCGGACAGTAGGGACGTCAGGAGTGTTTTCATTGAACTTGCGCATACTTTCGAGGGTGAGGCACTGAAATGCCTTGCCGTCGCCGCCACCATTGGGAAGGAGATCAAGAAGGGAGAGAATGGAAGGCATACGGGCGGGGCCCACAGTGGAGAGGAAATGGTCTGCAAAGGAAGAGCCGCGGTGAGGAGTGGCGATGGTGGTGATGGAGGGGACGGAGAATTTGCGCTGGGTGAGATGTGTGGTGAGGTATCGACAATCGAGGCCGCCCTGGAGGTTGAAATAATGAGGGGTGAAATTTGAAAGGTTGTTTGATAAAAATGTATACCATACTATGACCAATGAGATGGACATTACGGCCAGGGTAGACTTGTGAAATTTTCTGCTCAAGGACTTTGGCACGATCAACAGGGCTGCTTGTGGCGGGGACACGAGTAACGAGGACTTCGGTCCCGTTAGCCTCAAGGACCTCTTTGATTCCACGCCAATGGGAGACTTGGACGGGTGCGATGGACGGGCCGATAGTGACAGAATCGAAGCCAAGGAGGCCGTGACAAAAGACGACAGGGTTTCTGGGAGAGCGGTCTTGAAGGAATTGAGGGAGGATGAACTTGAAGAGAAGGAAAAGGACGAACATTTTTTGTGGATGGTATTGACGGAACGATCGTCTTGGTTTAAAAGTGCATTGACGTTATCGGGAAGGAACCACCAGCGAGAAAAGGTGGGACTGGGGGTGCGAGGGGGAAGAGAGATGGCAGAGGTGGAGAGGGAACGGGTATGGATGGAGCGGAGGGTGTCGAAGGAGGAAGGGAGAAGGAGAGGGGCAGTGGAGACGTCGAGGGGAGGAGATAAGGAGGCGGTGGGGAGAGTGGAGCGGGTAAGGTTGTCGAGGAAAGGAGGCGGGCGGGCGAGGGAGCGGGAGGGGAGGAAGGAGTCAGGGAGACGGGCAGGCGGGGGGCGGGTGAGAGGCGGGGGATCAGGAAGAGGTGAAGCGAGGTGTTCGTGGAGGGCTTCGTCGAGCGAGGCGAGGCTGGCAGACGGCGGCGTGCTCGACGACGTGCTAGACGGTGAGCTCGACGGTGAGCTCGACGACGAACCAGGCAACCAGCGCAATACAGGCAGTGGCCGAACCATGCAGTGTGACGTCACACATACAAACTCTTTTCCATGCTCCCGTCTGTGCTTCCAGCCCAGCCGGCCCTACAGGACGGTATGTCCCAATTTTATTTCTGTACATGTGTTGCTATATTTTTTTTTAGTTACCTCTACGGCCATACACAACCATCTTGCAAAGGTCACTACTCCAGATCAGTCAGTTCTAGTCAGTTTTTTTTTAAATGTTTTCAACTCATTGGTGACAGAACACCCATCTACATCTGTGCAATGCCAGGTATTTGTCAATTACAATGTCGGCTCATCAGCTCAGACCTCCTCAAGCATGCTTTCGGCTTTATCCCACCCGCGACCGCCTGATGCTACATCGTAGACGCGACCACGAGACGCAGGATACAGCAGAGATCATCACCTGGAACGAGTAGCTAGGGGGACAGGGATCAGTATTTAGAGTACTATTTGTTTCTAACGCTGTACGCAAACAGCTGTAAATTTGAAGAGAGATTGGATATTTGATCCAGCTCACTGCGCTCACCACTGCCGACGTCCTCTTCTCCCCCCCCTCCGTCTGTCACCATTGGGAATAATCACCCAAAGTCTGCCCCGCCTCCGTCTCCTGAGCCTCTCCCGTCACCAGATCCCTCTCTAGCACGCGGCAGGTCCAGACGAATGTCCTTCTTTTCCAGAAAGTCAAAGCAGCCACCCCAACCCCAGCCACAGGCAGCCGTAACCGTCGCACAGACCCCTAGCCAAGCTCTCGCACAGCTTTCCAATGCCAGCAAGGAAACAAACATAGGCCAACAGCAGCAGCCATCTTCTGGCAGTCTGCGCAGCGACAACCCTCTTGAAGCGTTCGTAGTCTTTTTCTCTCTCAATTCTTCTTTACACCCATTCCAATTCTAGTGCTGCACAGTCCCAGCGTTCTCGTGGAAGTAGCCCAAATGCTACCGGTGCCTCGTCAAATCCTGCCCAGCCCCCTGCTCAACGTCCCGCCTATCCCTGGTCCACTCGTCGTCTCAACGTCTTGCCTCCTGTAGCCCTTAATACTCCCGGCATAGCTCCCCCTACTTCTCCATCACCCTCACCTTTTCCACGCTACGGCCACTCCCTCCCTTCCGTCGCAACCGCCTCGGGCGACCTCTACATCTTTGGCGGCCTCGTCCGTGAAGTACCACGCAACGATCTTTACCTTTTTTCCGCTCGCGATAACTCTGCCTCTCTCCTTCATACTACCGGTGACTCTCCTTCTCCTCGTGTAGGCCACGCAAGTGCACTCGTCAGCAACGTCCTCATTGTTTGGGGCGGTGACACAAAACCCGACCTAAACTCAACAGAACCCCAGGACGACGGCCTTTATCTCCTCAACCTCGGTATGGTTACACTTTTATTATTATCATCTACTCCACCTTCATTCATCACACCCATCTTTAGTTTCAAAAGAATGGACACGAGTCTCAGTCACCGGCACTGGTCCCGTCGGACGATACGGTCACGCAGTCACCATGACTAGCTCCAAGTTTATCGTCTTTGGTGGCCAGGTTGATGGCCAGTTTTTGAACGAGATGTGGTGCTTTGATCTCAACTCTCGTCAGTCTCTAACGCCCCAAAATCAATATATCATACTGACCCCCCCCCCCTCAGTCCGAACAAGGGCTGTCTGGGACTATATCGAACCAGTAGGTGATGTGCCAGCAAAAAGGACTGGCCATGTTTGTGTCACTTATGGAGATCGGATTTTCATGTACGACCCTTCTTTTCTACTGTGCCTTACGTACACCTCATCTCCGCTACAGCTTCGGCGGAACCGACGGACAATATCACTACAACGATACCTGGGCATTTGACCTCCAGACTCGCCAGTGGTCAGAACTTCAGTGCATCGGCTTCATTCCCACGCCTAGGGAGGGCCACGCTGCTGCTGTGATCGACGATGTCATTTACGTCTTCGGTGGTCGAGGTGTTGATGGAAAGGACTTGAACGATCTGTCCGCTTTCAAAATATCAAGTACACGTTTCCTTGGTTTGACTTTGGGGTGTCATGTTAACCTTTTTGACAATCCAGATCAACGATGGTACATGTTCCAGAACATGGGCCCGTCGCCTACTGGCCGATCTGGGCATGCCATGGCGGCTGCCGGAACCAAAGTCTACGTCCTCGGTGGCGAGTCATTTGCACCAACAAAGGGGGACGACCCTAGTATCGTTCATATTTTGGATACCAGTACGTCAGAGTTGACAGAAGCGTCGCGCCAACTAACCAATCACTCTAGAACACATCAAATACCCACCCTCCAAAGACCCTCCTCCAACAACCGTGCAACCTTCTGCCCAAGGCCTTTCACGTAAACCATCCGCAAACGCACAGCCTCCCATCAACTCGACGCCCAATGGCCGCTCCATGTCACCCAGCACTGTGCTCTCTGATAATGAAGATTCACGTCGCGCAGTGTCTCCCGCCAATGCACGGTTAATCAAAGCTCCCAATGGTGTTGCCCAACAGCAGCCCTTCCCCAATGGTAAGAGCAAGCCACCCTCTCGACCACGCCGGGACGACGACGACAACTCTGATGGTATGGATGGAGGCGCAACGGGTGAACCATACGGGACACGGCGGACGGTTTCACCAGACCAGGGTCGTGCCAAGAGCCCCGCACAGTTTAGCCTCGGTGGTGGTGGAAGTGGTAGTCGTGCTGTCTCACCCAATGGCGATGTGTATGGCGCACAACCTAATATGGTTGGGGTGACGTTGGCTACCATTAACGGTGTTGGTGGGCGGTCATCGCCTGCCGTACTGGGCCGTACCAAGACACCCACGGAGTCTATAAATAACTATGCTACACCGGGATCGCCTGCACCAGGAATAAATGGGTTCCCACATCCTCGGCCGGGGTCACGGACTGGCGGGGGATCGGTGGGGAACGTGACTGGGGACTTGTTGAAGGATCTGAAGGCAAAAGACGTAGAGCTCGAGGGTGTCAGGAAACAGATGGCGTGGATGAGGGAGACACTGGCAAAAGCGTCCAAAGCTGGCTTTGCGTATGCGGATGTCGAACTAGGTGACGACAAGGGTGGAGAGCAAAATACGGAGATGGCACTTAGATTTAAACAATTTAAGGCACAGATCCAGGTACGTTTAGTTTTTTATTTATCAGTATACAAGTTTATATCGTTGCCCCTAGACGGTGATGGTGGAGCAAGCGAGACAAGTCTCAGAGCGTGTGTCCGAGGCTGAGCGGATAAAAGCTGCCGCTACTCAGGAGGCAGCTTATTATCGTGCCAAGCTGGCAGCACTCGAAAGCTCAGATGAGTCCGAGGTGTCACGTCTGGAACGTGAACGCATCGGAGACCTTGAACGCCGCACATCAGAGCTACTGAACGAGCGTTGGGCTCAAGACCGCAGGTTGAACGAACTCACCGACTCTCTTGCCCTACAGACGACCCTTTGCGAACAGGCAGAAGCTCGTGCCACCGAGGCACTCAAACGTGGTGATAACGTTGACGAAACACACAGCAGGACATTAAAGCGTCACACTGAGCTCCAGGACCAATTCGACACCCTCGAAGCCAGATTCCGAGATCAAGCCCAAGAATTGCTAACACAAACATCACTCTTGGAGCAACGGGAGGCGGAAGAGTTGCATTCGCAATCTATGGTCGAGGAACTCTCTCACTCTAAAGATCAACACGTGCGCGCCCTGGATCAAGCACGGGTAGCTTTGCAAGCAGCATCGACGCGTGCGGAAGAGGTTGATGCTCAGTACCAGCGTTCGCGTGAGCAAATTGGATCGTTGCAAACTGAAATTGCAGACCTGCGCGGCGAACTGGAGGCAAAGACGGCAGAAGCAGAGTCGACACACGAGAGGTTGAGAGACGTCGAGAACTCGTGGGCGAAATCCCGCGAAGAAGCCGATGCGTTCAGAGCCTTTACAACTGGAACTCTTGGCAAGTTGGTGGATTCGCACCGTGATCTCAAAACGGACGAGGATCGCTTTGCGCGTGGGCATGCAGAGAAGATTCAAGCGGTGGAAGCAGAAGCTCAGTCACTAAGATTGATGGTTAAGCAATCCCAACACCGCGTCGAAGAGTCACAGGCCAAGCTGGCGGAGGAGAGGCAACGCGTACGGGAACGTGAGACGGAGCATTCATCCCTGAGATCACAGATTGTCGGACTGCGTACCCAGCTTTCGAATGCCCTCGCCGATACTGGTCGTATCCGTAAGGATATGTCTGAGAAGGAGGCTTCACTTTTGGAAAAGTCCAAGGAGGCGTCGGATGCTACCCACAAGCTTGTCATGCTCCGCAACTACCTCGCAGAAACTGGCATTACAGTGGACGAAGCCGATGTCAGGTCTTCTTCCAGAGCAACTACTGGCCGTGGGTCTCCTGCAGCGATTGCGGGGCTGGAGAATAAACTCGCAGAATGCACAAGATTATACGAGGCAGCTCAACGGGAGCTAGCACAGGCTGTTCGTCAAATACGGGACGCTGAACTGCAGGCATCTCAGTTGTCATCACAGCTTGACCAGTTGAAAGCAAACGGAAGCTCATCCCATGATGGTGATCCAGACGCTGAAGGGCGTGCCGTCGAAGCTGAGCGTAAACTCGAGGAGACTGAGCGTACCTACAAGGCGCGGATGACACAAATGGAAGAGGACTATCAGCTGGCAGTCCACTACGTGAAGTATGCATTCTTTCACGAGGCTCTACAGCCATCGCTAACTGACCTCATTTTGTAGGGGCACGGAGAAGATGATGCGCAGAATGAAGGAAGAGCTGACAAAGTACAAAGCTGCGAATATAACCCTGCAAAATGACCTTGATACTGCTCGGGGCGGCAAGCCAGCGTCCACAGATAGCAAACCTCGTATCAACGGTACCTCGGCACCCTCACCAGAGGAAGAAGCTTTGCGTTCCCAAGTGACAGAGGTGCAGAAGCAGACTACTCGTGTCCAGACCGAAAACAAAGAGTTGCGTCAGCGGCTGGAGTCTCTTGAGAAGGAGCTTTCGGCCCTTCGGGAGAACCTCATCACGTCTCAACGCGAGTCCGACGACAGGCTCAGCCAGGTTGAGGAACTGCAACACGACATCGATCGTCTCCAGTCCTCCTTGGTCATCGCACGTGGTGGCCATGACGAAACATTGCTGGAGAAGCTCAGTAATGAAAACTCTACACTCCGTCGCGAAAACGAGCAACTGTCTCACAAAATCGGCCTTCTACTTGAAGTGGAACAGCCTTCATTCGGCCAAGGTCGACCTTTGTCCGGTGTGTCTGCTCGGCGGATCAGTACATCAAGTTCGGAGAATGCGTTGGCCTTTGAACACCTTTCTAGCGAGCTGGACGACTGGCAGCGACAACTTGCCAGCTCAATGAGCAATCGACGGCCATTAAGCGATTTTGATTCGGAACCCGTTACTGAAAGAACCAGGTCACCTCGTTCATAACACTCTCATTTCGTTCTTGCCCTAAATCTATGCTGCATATACCCTTATTGTGCCTTTTAACTTCAGTTTATCGCCTTGGATTCTCACCGTAGCTCTAATTTAGTTTTTTTGTGCTTTCCTTGGCTCTCGTCATCGCTCTATACGTATATATTTTCCATTATGAACAGCATGAAGCTGTTGTGAATGAATGATGATTTTACGACGCGCTCGCTCGCTGTGTCCACTCAATAGCCTTCTGCTTGACTGTCTGTTGCCCTTCCTCATCTCCAATCCTCTGCTCCAGTCGCAGCCATTTTTTGAAGAATGATCTAGAATGTAGATTAGCTATAAGTAGTACTGGGACACGAAGTCGACAAACTTGGCTTTATGGCTTGTCATTTTGAGGGCGAATATTCTTTCAAACAAGTTGCTGATGATTTTTCTTGAGTTGTATCTGAACTTCAGCAACAATGGTGCTTACCGTAGACTTTGGATATCGCCTTGAGCTGCCTCCATGTCCATATATATTGACCACAGATCCCACCGCTTGGGGTGAGAGTCCAGAATTCCTTCGAACAGTGTCTTTCCACGCTCTGGTTCGCCAAGCTTGTACTCAAACTGAGCAAATTTGGAGATTGTTTTCAAGTCTGTATAACATAAGCACAAGGAGGGTAAAAAAAAATGGGGCAAAACACGAACGCTTCCGTTTGTCCAGACTCTGTAAACTGCGAGGAAGCAGCTTCCTCGCCTCTTCGAGTTCATCCCTCTTTAAATAGTACTCTGCAAACAAAGTCCAAACCTTGGAACTTTGGCCAAACTTTTTGCAAGTACGTTTGAACTGTTCTTCGGCTTTCTAGTTGCAGAATTGTGGGTCAGATTAAGGTTTGCTAGTCAGTTATACCTGACAGACCTCGTGTCTCTCTGCTTGATCATAAATGGATGCAAGTCGAACATGGATGGTCTTCGAGTCATTCGCCCGAGCAGCCTCCTTGAATGTGGCCTCCAGAGTTTCGTCCGTGCCGTACACGTTCTCCATGTTCAAAAGTGCAATCCAAACGTTCAGCCGCTCCTGCTCCTCACGAAAACTAATTGTTTGGATAGCCCTCCGGGCAATCTGTCGAGCTTTGTCAATTTCAGAAAGCTGTAGTTGGATGGACATGTATTGGATCCAAAGATAAGACGAGTTTGGCGACCCCAAAAGGACTCGCTCAAAATCTGAGTTGGATTCGGGCATTTTTGTATGCATGTCAGCCGTAAGATCCTGCTCGATTTCTTTCCGCTTGCGTTTTTTCTTCTTGTTGGGCATGTCAACGTGGTCACTCTCGTCTGGTGATGATTCGGAATCGAGTTCCTTGTCTGTGGTCAGGGAAGTGCCTGACCACTGGAAACCACCAAAGAGTTTGAGAGAATTAGCGGGAAGTGAATTTTCGGTGTTTTTTGGGGGGTTGAGGGGTTTGAAAAATTGGGTTTTGGGGTCAATATCAACGTTCATAGTATCAGCATCATCGTCGTCATCGTCCTCTTCCATATGATCGGTTTCATGCCCGTCTTCTCCATTGGAATTGTCTTCGTCAGATACTTCAGCGTCTTCATCAACTACCCCAAGGGGTACTTCATTCGACACTTCCGTTTCCATGGTGGGATCCTGGAAGTCCTCCTCCACAAAGTGGGATGGTTTGAGGCTCAAAGAAATTTTGCTTTTTTCAACTTTCAGTATTAATGCTTTGACGCGGTCTCCCTCGCGGAAACCCTGAAGTGCGACATCGACATCAGCATCTTTGGTGTCCGATAGCTTGATCCATTGATTCAGATAACGGGTGACCGTGGATCGATTACCCACATACCTGAGATTTATGACAAAGGCCGGATAGTTTGGAGTTCTCGATTTGTATGAAAAGGCCATATTTTTCAATTCTTTTGACGGTTCCGTCAACTTTCTGGCCAATCTGAAGATCACCAGCAGACAACTGCGAGGGATTTTTCAGCAGGCCAGTTCGAAAAGACATTTCAACCTTCTTCGTATTGATATCAACACTGTTTGGTAGAATTAAATAAGCGCTGGTATACTAAATAAAAATATAAACTACCTGAGAATCCGCCCTTTAACAATCTGATTGTTTGTGAAACGATCTTTCCACTCTTTGACATACTGAATCACATTAGATCTGGATGGTAACGAACATGCCGAAACATACCTCGTCAAAGAGCTCCCGAATTTGGACACGTGCGTCAATGTCTCGTCCCAGTGTGACGAAAAGACCATGTTCTGCAACACTTTTTATGAACCCGCGGACTGTCTCGCCAGGTAGAAGTTCGTTTATGTTTTGGATATCACGGTCAACTATCGTCTGGGGTTGTTCGGGGTGCATCTTTGAATGTCGTGTAGAGAGGGCGAGTTGTTTTCTTCCAGTATCGATACTAACCACCGTCACCTTGATCAGAGAGTCAATAGGTGGGAATGGGACACCGGCTTCATAGTCATCACAAGTGTCCGTAGGGTGCAAGATCCCACCGATGTGAGCATTGAACTTGATTAGTGTTCCGTTTCGTGTGTGACGAGTGACGCGACCTCCAAGGATTTGCCCTACAGCAACGGACTCTATCGATAAAGCGCTTTTAGAAAGTGATTCCTTAGCCTTGGGTTTGTTGGCAACAATCACGAAGCCCTTCTCAGGATTGCGAGTCACGACAACAAGATCTTCTAGAACATCATTCGCCTTCAAAGTAGCACGAAGTTGGGACACGGAGAGACTGCGGTGATTCGCCAAATTCTTCAAAGATATCAAGGCTCGAATCTGAGAGGGCTGTATGCTGAGGACAACATTATCCTTATGAATCTCGGTAACTGCAGCGTCCACAATGTTACCAATTTCTACAGCGCTGATATCAGCCACGACGGACTGAGAATTAGCGGCAGCTTGGCGAATACTAGCAATGATGCGTGCTTCTTCCAGTTCAACAGCTGAAATGCGTACTTTGACGACCCGCCCAACTGGGAAAGAAATCGCTAACTTGGTGATGGATGTTTCACTAATGTGAAAGGTAAGTCAAAATAAAAAGGCGCTCAGCTCGAATTACGAACCTGACTTCTTTGATAGGTACTATAGCCTTGAGATTGTTGTAGAATTCGATCAGTAGATGCTTTTCGTGCACTTTAAATACAACAGCGTGTGTTATCAGTCCAACTTTTGCGTCCTCAAACTTTGAAATGATCGGTAAGGTAGACTCTAGGAGTGCTTTCTTGGCAGTCAACGAGATGCGCCTTCGTTCGTTATCAACCACGAGAACCTGTCAGACCCCAATAAATGATATATTCGTTGGATAATATAAACTCGTACCCGACACTTGATGCTGGCGCCAGGTTTGAACCGTTTAGAAGGTTGTTTTAGCACAATATCTGCGTAATGATTTGGCCAAACAACGCCATCGATATTCCCCGATAGTGAGACGAACAATCCAGTCTCAGTTAATTTTTTAATAGTGCCTTTGACCGCCTGGCCAACTTCGACATCCGTAATTTGCAGGAACTTCTGCCCGAGGACTGAAGTCTTGAACGATAATTGCAAGAGCCCATCGAATGCGAAGTAGCCGATTACGCGTGCTCGATGTAAAGAGCCATTCTTCCATGGGCCAGAAGAAGAAACCGAAGGCACATGTTCATCAGAAATTTGAGATATCTGAAAAGTAATATCAGGCGATAGGTGTGGATTAGCATACACCACGAACATGTACGAAGCCTTCGACATCAGGCTGAACTTCCACGACGACACCACGTTCAGCTTCAAGTCTAGTTACTTTGACGTCCAAAATTGTTCCTATCGGGTATGCATCTTGTAGCGAGATTGATACATTTGCTCCTCCTGTTAGTTGTCGTGGGCTAAGAGCGAGAGCGTGCGGTGTAAGAGCCAATGCAAATCGTGGCGGGCTGGTGGAAAAATCATATAGGACCCGGGCCTTTATCTTCTTTCCAATTTTATAGAGTTTTTCAGAAGCGTCGTGCTGTAGATGGAGACGATCTACAGTTCCCTCGAAAAAACCAAGGATCTGAAGATTAAGTCCAGTAGGATTAACGGCAGTGATGAGTGTTTGAACGAGTTCTCCAGGAAGGATGGACGATGAGTGCGCCACTTCCGAAAGCTTGAAGGGAAAAATCTAAGTTAAACAAGGCTGATAGAATGAAGAGGGAGCGTACAGAGGAGGAAGCGAATGTAGGTGTATCAACTACAACGTTACATATGCGTCCAGTGTTGGTCAATTTAGTAACAGTCGCATCTAACAATTGGCCAACGTATAGTTTCCTGTCACCTTCGAACGGCCCACGCTCGGCATCTTTGAAGGTCAAAAAACCAGAGACGTCCGGTATCCCAAGGTCAAGAACATATCCATGGTCTTCGATACTTTTAATAGCCGCCGTGATTGTCTGAAATTTTCTCGGTAAGAACAAGACTAGGGTCATGGAAATCAGTACTTGCAAAGCCTGTCTTGAGGTCCGACTTTTGGACTCCAGCATTGACGCGTTCTGGGACGAGACTTAACTCCACCCTCCTACTAGATCTGACGACGTCGTCTCGTGATTTAGATAATACAGACGTATCTGTTGAGCCGTGGGCATAGACTGCTGTGACTACACCCCGAATGTACTGCCCTTCGCAGAATATTTGAGACAGGTCAGGGAGGCGAGACTTTGAACTCTGCTCCTGATCCTGATCGCCTTCCTCATCCTCATCTGCAGATTCATCCATGGCTTCCAGAAGCTCTGTGAGCTGTACGGATATATTGGTGAGGGGGACGTGCGCGAATAATTGGTTAGGTAAAGAAATGACGAGTGCAAGCGGTTGGATGGACACAATCTGGCCAAGAATCTTCATGCCTATGTTCATCCTCTGCATCACCCATCATAGGGTAGGTCAATAAACATTGAGCGACCTAAGCGGTCAACACACCTTGTAATTTAGATGTTCGATTCGAATTTTGTCACTTTTATTCGCCACTACATCGCCAGAGCTCTGCTGCGTCTCAGATTTTCTCCTCTTCTTTTTAGACGTCTTCGCTTGGGTTTCGGCGTCCTACAACCATGTTATTCACGTTAGTTTGGAACTGGGACCTTGGTATAGAACTGCAAGGACGTACCTCAAATAATTCCTCGTTGGCTTCCTTGACAGCTTCTGCTCTTATCGTTTTGACCTCAAGAGGTGTAAAGGATGTTCCACCACCACGAGGAAAGTCTACCTCATCTGCAACTAGATTGGTGGCTGCAGGAAGAGAGGGCCTTGATTGGTGTACATCTCCAACTTTGTTTTTTTTCGCCTTATGGGTGGTCGAAGATTCCTCCAGCGCACGCTTCTGTGCAACCATTGATTAGCGGAGGTATCGTGTCGAGGTACTGAACTCAGTATATAAAATGATCTCGACGCGTGCTAGAGAATTTTTGACGGTGTTTGATCTTGGAGAGGTGCTTACATCATCAAAAGACTTGTTTCCTACCACAGCGCGAAGTTCTCACTACGGTAACTGCTCGAAGCGCTATGGGTACGTATCTCCTTTACATCCATTTAACCGATGTTCTAAAATAGTCTCCCAGATTACCAGGTATGTGAACCACCCAACGGCCTAGTGCATCTTTTCACTTGTCTCAGAATCGAGTCGGGTCAAAATTTGGTGGTGGAGGTGTTGCAGGAGCGTCGGAAACCAATGTGGACAGACGTGAGCGGTTGCGAAAACTCGCTTTAGAAACGATAGACCTTGCCAAGGTGAGTTCCTGGTTGTATTTGGCTCAATGGGTATCTACTTAACTTCCCTTTGGTCAGGATCCTTATATTCTTCGCAATCATCTTGGGTCACTGGAATGCCGACTTTGCTTAACGCTTCATACCAACGAAGGGTCCTACCTTGCCCACACTCAGGGAAAAAAGCACCAGAGGAACCTTGCCCGCCGAGCTGCTCGTGACGCGAAGGACTCGCAATTGATGATTGCCCCTGCCCAAAGCAACATCCAGCGCAAAGTCTTCCTCAAGATCGGTCGGCCCGGATACAGGGTTACCAAAGTGCGAGACACAGATACAGGCAAGGAAGGAATGATGGTGCAGGTCCATCTTCCTCAAATAAAACCTGATGTTCTGCCTCGTCGTCGATTTATGAGCGCGTGGGAACAGAAGAGGGAACCTCCAAACAAGGCCTACCAGTATCTCATAGTACGTGGAATCCGATAAGCTGTTTACATGCTCATTGCCATTATTTTCTACAGGTCGCAGCCGAGCCTTATGAAACCATCGCTTTCCGCATTCCTGCTCGTGAAATCGAAGACGAGGCAGACGATGCTGGTTACTGGAATTGGTCGCACTGGGATCCCGATACAAAGCAATACAGCTTCCAGTTCATGTTCCGCCTGACTTATTAATTACATATTTGTATTATATGCTTGACACCACTTGCGCATGAATTTACGGTGTTGTATTTTTTCTCTTTACATTTCTCGAGGTCTGATGGGATGCATATCAGATGCGGGCTGGGTTGAGCAAACGTGGCACGCCTATATTAGCCAGCCTAAGCTCTGTGTCTCGGTGAGACAAAACATTGTATAAAGTACATGAAAACCGATTCCGCTTAGAACTCGCACTCCACGAACCCATTAGTAGTGGAAGCTCCTGTGTGCGTGAGGCATGCTACGAAATTACTCAGTCACCTTTCATATTTTCACTCGCAGTGACCACTTACCACAGATGTCTCCTCCAGTATCGTAGATGACTCGATCTGCACCCGGACTTCCACTACTGTACGCGGATCCACTCTTCAGCGGATACTCGTAAAAAGTGCCCGAGCATGCTGGGAAACTGAAACCCTGTGTGAAGATCGATTCAATGTATGTTAAAGAGCAAGGCTATGGTTCTACTCTTTACCTCGTAGTCATGATACACATGTGGATATCCACTGTAGGGCGCGCGGTGAGTGGACACAATATTTTGCACGGTGTTGATGCATACCTTGCTCCCCCACCCTCTGCTTTGGTGACAGCTTTGGAAATGTCGCTCGAGGTATAGGACACACCTGTAACGCCCAAGAACATTTAGTCAAGGCCCAAAAAGTATCTTGTCATACAAACACAGACCTGCACAGCTGCATCCGCTTGCTTGGCGCTCAACCACCAGAGCATGTGCAGTGCTCACACAAGCTGCGAGAAACAAGCTACTGACAGAGAGAATGTGCATTGTCCAAGCTAGTTCGGGTCACCGTCCAAATGGCCTCGCATCCTCAAATTTATACCTTTTACCCTGATAACGGTTATTCGCGAGCGCTTGCACACCTTGTGTAGGATAGGTTTCACGTTGCTTGCTTGTTCCCTTCTGGTCTTCCTTGACCAAGTTCCATCTGTCAACGTTGTTCCACGCATGTGCTGGTATCTGAACGTCCGCCAGAGCTCCATCCTAATCATATGGTGTGCCTCCACCTGACGCTCTTTCATGTGTACCAGATAGCTATTTGTTATCACTCAGAAATACCTATTCGGTATATACAGCATTTGATAACAGACGGATTGAGCGTTTCCCTGACGTTTGTTTTTTTTTTGTAGGGAGGGTAAGATCACGGTGCAAGACAAGAGTCCTTCCTACAACACTTCTCAGTAACTGAAGAGTAATACAACGGCATCTAATACTAGGTGATAGAGCAATCTGATCTACCGTGCAACAAATAAAGTAGCTACAAGCGTGTGGTCTGAACACCTGAACGACCGGCGAAAAAAGAAAGTGGGGGGAGAGAGTACATAGCGTATACGCGAGCGCGAGAGCGAGCTGAATATCGATATCAAGTCGGCCAAGATGTAATGGAGGGTATAACGTATGGCAACCAAGTTGTCCGTGAATGCAAAGTAGGTAAAGTTGTTGTTGTAGAGATACAGATGAAGAGGACGGAGGAGATAGCGGAAAGAAAATTATAGAAAGGAACAATCGTTCGTCAACCAGTGTACGGAGCGTGATGTGTGAAGAAATTCGTTAATAGGAGTTCATCGGCTCCATACTAGAAGTCGGTTCGTCGTTTGCTGAGCCTCTTTGAAGCCTTCTCCGGCTTTCGGGTAATCATGGCCTGAGTGGCGAGCATGTCAGTGTACAGCGACGTTGGCTCAAAGGACAGAGGCTGTGAAGGCGACACGAAGGGCATCGGGATGCCCTGCACACTGCTCCGCTTCCGTAACTTGCCCCTTTGTAATGCCGGGAGGTCTTGAGTCTTGGCTAACGGGCCGTCGGCATACGACCCTGGGAGCATGGGAGGCGAAGGTGACCGCAACTGCGGTTGCCAAGTTGGATTATCGGAATGACGGGGGGCATATGAATGGGGTTGATGTCTTGGGGCTGCGGGCTGTGATGGCTGGAGGGGAGCAGGCATGACGAGCCGTTTGGGGAGGTGGGCTGGAGGAGGCTGTAAGTTCCTAGAATTACCAGAATTCGTGGATATTGAGCTGCTGTTGATGGACTGACGGGAGCTCCGCGAGTCGTGATCAAACGGAAGATATTCACTGTGAGGGTCCTGTACTGTGGAGTAACGGACCGGTGCAGATGAGACATGGTTATCAGTAAAAGGTAGAAAATGGTCGAGTTCGGTATAGGATGTATACGGTGTCTGGGTTGAAATGTGAGAGCGTCGACGCTGGCTGGTCTGGACTGGAGTGTTATCCATCAAGGGATGAGTGTAGTCTTGAGTCACACTGCGAGGACGGGGTGAACGACGGTGTGCTTCGTCTGGTCGACCGTGTTGCATCTGTAGGGCCTGCATCCGAGGAGGTAGGCGAGGGTTTGCTTGATAATGAGGACGAAGTGCGGGGGTAGGAGCACGATAGTCGGGTGGGGACTGAGGCTGCTGGTATTCGACGACGTGATTATCTGTGCCTTTTGGTGGATCATATCTGGATAACTTTTCTTTGATAAGGTGGAAAGAAGCAGCATTTTTTGCATCGATCCTGGACTTGAAGTCGCCGAGAGGCACAGCCGAGTATTCAGGGGGTGCAGTTGGTGGGAAACGCTTGTCACCATCAAGGTGGACAGGCTTAGGGTCATGGACGACAGGAGACGGCTGTGACTGGGGTGGCCATTCAGGGGGAGCGAGGTGATGTGGTGTGGTGGGCTGGTTAAAATGTTGATAAAAACTATGTGGAAGAATCTGTCCTGGCTCGAGATTGATGGAAACACCAGGAGGGACGACGGGGAAGCTGATAGGGCCAGACGGTGCTCGCTTGCGAGACTAACGAAGGTCACGTAAGTATAGTTCGGGTGGTGGTGTAAGAAAAAAGAAGTCACTTTGTTTCTATCCTTCTTTGGTTTGGAACGGGAGGCAGGGGTCTGAAAGAGAGTCAGGATTGTAAAAGGGGTAAATGTGATATTCTTGCCTGGTATTGGCTGCCGATGTTGTGAGGTTCGGTGGGCTCGTGAAAGGCAGACCTCTGTATGGCCTCATATGGGCCGCGGTGGTGGAGAGGGAGGCCGAGGGGATTGCTCTCGTCGAGCTCGTCGATACGGTCGAGCTCTGTAGCGGCCATTAATAGGCCACCAGAGGCATGGCGCGCTGCTGCGGGTGGGGGTTTGGAGGGAGCAGGGGTAGTGAGTGGACGTGGAGGGAGAGACGGTCTGGGTGGGGGCAGTTGTGGCTGGGGGGCAGTGTGAATGCGGGCAGGAGCTGGACGGTGTGGGGGAGGAGGCATTTGGGGGGATGGAGGAGAGATTGGACGAGGAGAGACATTACGGGCAAGGTCCACCGCTGCTGCCAAGAGGGTCTCGGGTGGAGACCTACGCCAGAACATGGATATGTTTTTCTTCTTTTTCTTTGTCTCTGGGGGCCATGGGAGAGGAGGCTTTGTGGGCCAGAGTGGAGGGGCATGGGACTCAGTGGACGTGGGCGGGGTGGAGTAGGCAGAAGAGGCGCTTGACTCGTGTGTAGTAGAGGAGTGGTCGTCGGAGAGCATCGAGCGCGGTGTCAACGGCAGCCAGGGCGTGTGCAAGAATGGATTGGCATACGGGTCTGGCGAAAACGCTGGGTCATCGCGGGCGGGCATCGACCTCCATCAACTTCAAGTTGCTCGTCATATCAAACGTGACATTTCCTTATCTAATCGTCCATGCCTCATGATGCTAAAATCTGGTCTGTCTATGTTACAGACGCCGACTCCCTTTACGTCCCTCTGCTGGTGGATCTTTGGTAGCTTTACCCACCTCTACCACAAGTCTCTCACCATGTCTCGCGCACGAGAATTAGCTGCCTTGGAGAACTCACCAGCACGTAGAGCTCGTGACGAAAGTGCTTTGCGTCATGTTCTAACGTCTCTCGCAGATGACAGTGATTTCAGAAGTTTCGTAGAGGGTATCCCTGGCTTCCTCTTTCAAGGATCTTCCAATCTCGTCCATAATCTACTAAATGACCGAGATATAAATCTCGGTCCCCGCATAGCTCAGCAACTTCACTTTTCAGGCTTTCAGGAATCATCTGAAAAGCTCAAGAGAGCTACAGACTGTCTGGGAGCTATCTGGTCTATATTCGCCTACTGTTGGCACGCCGATATACCCGACAATGAAGTCGAAGGTTGGTTCGACGAAGAGACTTTGCCAGTCTTTGAAGTCTGCCAGTATGATGGCCCAATCATCACTCATTATCTGTCCTCAACCGTGGCCCTTTTTTCAACAAGCCTTCTCGACAGCTATTTCTCCTCGGCTCTTGCTATGGAGCGAGAGCTAAGGCAACTCGGAGCTGAACCTCCTTGGGTGACCTTTGAACCACGGAAAGAGCAGACCCGCGTCCAGAACTATCTATCATCCACCACTCCTGACATAGGTGCTGGGTGCATCATCGCCATGAAAACGTGGCTCTATCAACTCCAGCAGGACTTTGTAGCCACCAAGGCAGAGCTCGTCAACCAACCAATGCACCCTCCTTCTACCGACGAGCTCCTGCACTCATTATGGGCATTTCAGGCACTTGTCGATGATGCTCGACTTACAATTTACGTCAATTTTCTATCCAAGCTGCTCTCCGACTTTCCTCCATACGAGGCCCTGGCCACTTTTCTTCATCTTGGGTGTGACTACGTCCATGGCCTGCCCGTCTCTCTGCACAACCAAGCCTTGGTGGTTGATTTGCTAAAGGAGTACACTGAAATCCCACGCGTTGCGGTGGATCAACTGCTCAACTGTGTCATGATCTTGGACAACCCAGAACTTGTTGCCGAGACTCAGGATATCGTGTCCGAGTATCTTCAATTATACCCGGACAGTGAGGCTGCATCCAAAGCCCTCCTTCTATTGCAACTTCAAGATGAAAGTTTCCATGGGCCAGTAGCTTCACAATCTGTAAAAACACTTTTTGACATATAATAAAAGAATTTGTGGTACCAAAACAAATCGAGCCGCTGCAGAGACGGTATCCTTTTGCGTCTACATGAGAACTGCTTTTCACCATGAATTCAAAAGACGTCAATTCGGATTTTGCAAACGTATCATGTCGCGTGTGAGGGGCATCTGGTACGGCAATTCCAAGCATCATGAGCGCTAGAAGCCCAACGCCACAATCAGAAAATCCATTATTGAAAGCATATATTTCTATTTGACGATACGTGTGTGAGTACATGTGCGAGTGGAGCTAATGCTGTTATGCTGGCAATGAAATACGAAAGCTTGGATATAGCTAAAATGCAACAATTCAATGACAATATCAAAACGGACCATCATTCACTTCTGAATAAGGTCCGTGTGCCAAGCGCCACTTTACCCTCACTGTCTTCCATAAGCGACACGCCGAATAATACCCTTTGCGGCATTGGTCACTTGACCCTCAGTACGTCCCTCTATGACGGGTATATGACGAGCTCCAGGACGCGGTCTCACAAGTCCTGTAGCCGAAGGAGCAGGAACTCTAGATACAGGTCGTGGGAGGGCAGATGGCACAAAACCTGTTCCTGTGCCCGTGGCATACCGAGCTGGAGCTTTGAGGCCACTGACTGCGGGTGGCTTCCTCGCAGCCACCTGTGTTATTATAGGCGCAGCTGGTGGTGGAGGTGCCATCACGATTCTCCTCGGGCCGATTGTATTCTGGGATGCTTTAGGATTTGGGAGGCCTGTTCGGTTATTCATAAGTTTTTGCTGGCTATCAGTGATGGGCACACGTCGGGGACCAGTCCCCGTTCCCGACACTGGTTGGACTGCGGAAGGTGGAAGAGTGGGAGGTGCGGTTGCAGATGTGAGTACCCTACTCGGCCCGGCAATTCGATCGGAATTCGTCCCTGAAGCCAATTGTCTTGTGATATGTGCGTTTAGATTGACATGAGGACGCGTCTCCCATGACTCCGAAGGTGCGAGTGGCACGGTTGCAGACGCGCAGCTCGATGAGCTGGGCTTTTCCTGCTGTCGTGCCCTTTTTACTATTCGTAAAGCAGGCACTGGAAGGGGAGGAGCCGGGTTCCGAACAGGCGGAGCAGGTGTGCAAAGTTGCTGATCTAGTATGGGCGAAGGAGAGAACATGGCAGAAGACACCTCTGACGGAGTTGTTGCGATAGATAGAGCTATTTAAATGCATCAGCATTAATATCAATAGATCTTCCTCAACCCACAAAACCAACCTAGTTGTTTCTCCTCCTTTTCACTGGGAAGTATTGGTGATATCGGCGCTGAATGGTTGCAAGAGGGAGATGTGGTGTCCTTCAAAGCAATCTGTGAAATTGAAGGCTGGAGTATATCTTCGTTCAGCAAGTGGTCAATGAAGGGGTTCACCAGTAAAAACAAAAGGTCCTACCTTCAGGCTCTGGACAGGTAACCGTGATTAAGGCATCTGCAATTGTAATACGGTCAGTCAATACATGGCTCGCAGGTCTGAACACGAAAGACATACCTTTCTTTTTCTTGAGCGAGTGCTGAATGTTTTCAACCGCTTTCTGTAGCTTTTCTTCCTCGATTACCATGTCAAAGCTATCTCCTTCTTGCATAGTATTCAAAAAAGAATCCATGCTATTACTCGAGGTGAAAAATGATATTTTGTCGTTTAACAAATCGAAACTGGCTTCCTCGGATTGCAGTTGTAACTGGAAGGATGAATAGAGGTCGACAGAGTGTCGATTGCGGTCTTGAGAAGATGTTCTCGGAGAATTGGGCCGTAGGTTTAATTGCGATGCAGATGCTCCAGATAATTCCGAGGATGCTGGCAACGTGATGGTGCGGGGGACCTTTTTTAGGAGGTTGCAATTTGGGGTATCAGCACGGATAGCCGATGAAGCGTCGTCAACGAGGCTAATGGTAACTTGGGGTATCTCTGGGTTGTGTGGACTTTCCGCTTGATTATTATATGGGTCGTGTTTCACAGGGAAGGGGCTATAAAACGACACGCCAGGCTCGTTTGTAGAGTATATGACGGGCATGTCATTCAAGTCATCCGAAGAGATGGGCGTTATAGGCGTAGAGGATGAAACCAATGATGATGGTGGCTGCCGTCTATACATCTTGGTACGAGCAATCGGGGTGATATCACATTCTAGAGACATTTCTGCAAATGGCGTTCGAGTGTTAGAGGGTTTAGCGTGCTCGCTAGGTTGTGAGAGTTCAGGACGTGCTGGAGTTTCGACAAGGTGACGAAGAGTTAAATCGTCGTCGTAGGTGCTGTCGTCAGGCTCACGCTCCTCAGTGAGCATATTAAGCAATGAAGAATTATCAACGGTAACGTCCCCTACATCAACAAGCCTGCGTTTGAGTATGATGGGACTAGGATACTTTGCAGGACGGCCGAAAAAGCTGGTGTCAACGAGGGGACCTGGTGTAGAGTTTTCTTTGTCAGAGTCAGGGGAAGGAGCATGGCGGGAGGTTGCAGGGGTAGCGAGGGGGTCAAATAGATAGAGAACGCTGCTGCGCGGTTGCATTGGAAATGGCAAGAACAAACTGTTGCCCTTACATTCAGATGTTCAACTTGTCAAAAGTTAGCCGAGCGTTCAAACCGTGTTTGCCTCTGTTGACGCGACTCTTCCATTGTCCGTAACGTGATCGTGTCATCCCCAATCTCTTCCTCTGACTTCCATATGGACGCGGCAACCCTCAAGGCTGAAATCAAAGCTTGGGAGCGATCTTTCAAAGCCTCAAATGGGCGCGGTCCAACTGTGCAAGACATAAAGCTTCAACCTGAAATAGGTAAGGTCCATCACCCCAGGGAGCTCATTTCTCTAACACACTTGCAGAGGACAAGTACAGGCTCTACAAGAGGCTCTCGAAGACGTCCCAATCTCACCATTTGGCCTACGCCAGCTCAGATCCACCTTCTACTCCACCAGGGACACGTTCACACAGCCATCAACCATTTCCCTACTTATTAACACAACCGCGGGCAATAGAAACGACCGCACCACTCTCGAGTTTCAATCCCTTTTCTCCCCAGAAAAATACAAGAAAGGATAAACACTCACACACCAAACCGCGTTCCAATCTGTTTACAAGCCCATTCCAGTCCAAGGCACCATCGCCTAATCCGCTTCCTCTCCTAAAACCCTCGACTGCTTCTGTCACACCTTCTACTCAGCAAGTACCAAGTGCAGTGTCCCGTGCTCGTAAGCGTCTCCGGGGAGAGCCTGTATCGCCTACTCCAAACAAAGGGAAGCGACGACGCATCGAGGATACTCTCCAGTTCGCACGTCTCGTTCACGACTCGTCGGAGAGTGAAGACGACGTGGAACGTGATGTTAATTCATCCTTTGTCTCAGACTCCCCTGTCAAGGTGCCAGCCGGCGATAGATCGTTCAAGCTCTTGTTTCACGACACAGTTGCGCCGAAAAAAGACCAACGAAAGGAAGGGACAGTAACTATGATACGGACGAAAATTTCAACAACTACCCATGGATTATTCGGAGTGGGTGCCGTTGATGAAGGTCCGCGATGGGACATCAGTGATACTTCCTCAAAAACGGCAAAAGGGAAGCAGAAAGTAGGACCTTTCAAAACAGCCGTAGAGCAAACCACCGATTCCTCTGTTCCCATGCCCAATAAAGTCACACTCCAGATCAGACAGTCGATGAAACGTCCGTTGTCAAAAACAGAGTCAGATACCATTGTTACACCGCAAGAAACCGCACCCAGTGCCCCTTATCTTTTGCCACCGTCACCACCGCCCAGTACTGGTCCTTCTTTTCCATCTAAGTCATTCGCAAATGGGAAGGTGAAGAACACCCAGGCGGAGTCGAAGAGACGAAAGAAGATGAAACCAGCGGTGGGCATAGAGGATCGAAGCGAAGGAGGTGAAGATAGTTCAGACTCATTGCACGCCCCCGTGAAGATAGTTCACCGGACACTTCTACGATCAAATCCTACAACATCAATCCACGCTGGTGAGGGCGAGGATTCAGATCCTGATGCAATACTCGGATATTCACATCGTGTTGTGCCTCGTGGCGATGGGGCATTGCTTTCACCAGGCGACCAGCAGGAAAGTAAATTCGAAGTCGATCTTCCAGATAAACTTCGTCGTGTCTTGGCGCTGAATACATCAGAGTCTAGGATTCGTGACACTCAAGAAGAACGCCTGGTAAAAGGACTGGTCCTTGGTCATCGGGAAGGTCACTATGATCCCACCAAAGGAGGGGAGATTTGGGGTGTTGGTGAGGACGACCTACGGCAGGACGGAGAGGAGGAGGCCATAGAAAATGCCGAAGGCGATGATGAATGGGAAGGAGAGCCCGTGCCTTGGGAGGTGGGGGAGCTGTGAATCCTGTCACATTCTTCACGAGTGTACGTTTTATGTCCTCTCAACATTGTTTTACGTTCCTCCCTCAAGAAAGGTGTTTCATCAAGGCAAGCCAGCCGCAGGTCTGTTGGAACGCGACTTGTGAGCACCAATACATATGTAGGCCACGTGTGCGCCGCGTTTTACCGATGCGAGGCAGCCTCGCCACGAGTGGTATGCTGAGAACATGATGCTAGAGCAATCAACTTTCATTTCCTGTAAGCTCTGATAAATTTGATTGAAGGTCTCTGTCCCTTGAGTCATCTCTGTAGCGGATACCTTGCTCATTGTGCGTGTTGTCATGTTCGAGGCTGAACTGGGTATCATCGATCGAACTCGATGCCAAAAGACGTTTCACGCGTGGCGAAGATGCTTGCGTGTCCCGCGCAGCCAAACCCTCCTTTATAAAGTGATATATGATGGCCTATCTTTTCAGTTTCCCTAGTTCAACTCCTGAAAGAACGTTATCCATCATAACTACGCCTATCTCAAATCTTCCGCAGACTTGACGGAGCTTTAGCTAGCCGTTTAGCTCCCAACAGAACTTCATCTATGCCCTCTTCACGCCAACGCTCTATGAGCAAAAAAGCGCAACCCATCATTCTGCGAGACCTTGACGCAACCAACAAACTTCTAGAAGCCATCCTCGATGCCCCCAACGGCAAACGTATGCTGTCAAGACTGGCCCGGACTTGCCGTGCCATATGCGAACCTGCACTCAACATTCTCTGGAGAGATCTCGACTCTCTGGTACCTGTTCTGTGGCAATTCCCAGGACATTTGCTGAAGAAGGCGCGAAAACCAGGCTTGGGCTTCGTAAGTCGGCAACCTCTAGTACCTTTCGTCTAACTGAAATTTCTCATTTTAGGTAAAGTCGCCCTTGGGAGAGGAGTGGCAGTCTGCTCTAAAATACGGTGAACGAGTTCGCCAAGTGACTTACAACGAGAATTCAAACGCCGTGTCCCCTTCTGTCTTCACGGCATTGGAGGAAAGCCGTCCATGCTCGTATATTTTCCCTCATCTCGCAGAGTTGACTTGGAAGGCAGAAACACCAGCTGGACTTGCACGTTGCTCAAATTTCTTGAACCCAGAACTTCGTGCCATCAACTTAGAGGTGGGAAGCAAATTCTCCCAACTCGACGCCTTCCTCGATGACATGTCCAAGCGCACTCAACTCACCTCCTTTTCCTTCATCTCACCGACCAACCTTCCTGATTCCTTTACCGAACTGCTCAGTAGCCAAATCATGTTAGAAAAGGTTATCCTCGTGGCTCCAGGCGCTCTGGCCCCTGGCGTTGGAAGGTGGAGCGCTTCCTTGCCAGAGCTGAAGACATTGCGACTCGACCTGACAGGGCGATCAATGATAGCGGTTGAAGGTTTTTTTGACGAATTGCGCCTTCGGTCTGGTGACTCAACCCCCAGCTCAGTTGGATCGACTGATAGTGGTGTTTTCTCAGACGACGAAATCGATTTCTCTCTAATTAGGAAATCCGTCATGCAACTCACTGGTGACATAGGGCCCAAAGGGTCCTTTGCGCAATTGCGTAAACTTCACCTCACAGGAGATGTGTCGAATATCGCTCTCTTTATCAAGCACCTTGCGAGTCCACTCATGCAGCTCGAACTGATCATCGAGGACCCTCCTGAAAGGGCAGACTGGCACGATCTTTCTGCAATGATTTGCGAAAAATTTGAGAATTCTCTACAGTCTCTACGGGTTACGGCTTCTAGCTCATCTCGTTTCGTGGAACTCGTCCGTTCTACATCGAGAGCTGAGCCAGTATCGAGTCGGCTTCCAATGAACTTTTTCACTCACCTACCCAGTCTAACTCGCATAGACTTTGACCTACCAGAGTCCGTCATATTCACAGATTTCGATTTGCAATGCCTTGCAAAGGCTTGCCCAAACCTCGAGGTGTTAAAACTTTGCCCCTTAGCTAGATTCCCTAATGCGACAGGCGCTCCGAAATTAACTTTGGAAACCATCGCCCATCTACTAGGCAGTTGCAAACATCTACACACCATTGCACTTGTCGTCGACGCTAAAGGAAGCAGCCCGGATATCCTTACTTCACGGCAGGCATCGTCAAAGTCGCTGTTACGGCTCCATGTAGGCCATTCTTGGATCGACGATTCATTACAAGTGGCCATTCTCCTCAGCCACCTGGCACCTCACCTAGAAACTCTAAAATACTTCCAGGACAAGAATCGTCCCGGTTTCATCGAGGCGAATGCACGTAATTGGCAGAGAGTCTCGGAGCTTCTTCCCCATCTCCAGAGCATTCGCATAGTCGAAAGGCAATTTACTGCACAAGCTGCACAAGTCATGCCTACTAGAGAGTGTATTGACCAGAGTATCGATGCTACCATCAAGACTGTTGACTGCGGCGTGCATGTTTTTACGCGCATGCACAATAATTCCGTGCAAGCCACGACATTTCTGGTGGATCAAACCGTACAGACTCAGCCAAACTATATATCAGTGCCAATAAATGCCACTCCTTTGACCATCGAGGCCGGCGTGGGACCGCTCACCACATTTGTGAGTCGAGGAGTCACAGTTGTTCCGTCGATAGAATCCAAGAACTCCAAGCTGACGCGTTTCAACATCATAAATAAATCTATTCAAGCACTAGTCACTCCTTCTACTCTTTTTGGGGCGTCACCTCTTCGATCCTATTCACAGCTCTTTTGCTTCCCTTCCATCTTCAGTCTTTTCTCCCTGGCTTGTAAGCTTCTCATATTTTACCCTCTCTCTCTTCCTTCACGCGTCATTCGAATTTCCGCTGTTCAAAAGTATTGGAGGCACGAAAAGGAGCCTGTCATTCCCTCTAACGAGACACCCTCTGGGCCTCTCTCGCCTCAACCAGCCATGGTGAATTCGGACATTCCCTTGGATACCCTTGTTGTCGAAGTCCGTAACTGATCATTCTGCTATTACAACCCCATACTTACTTATATGTACTATACTGCCACTAATGATAGGATGTAACTGATTCCATTCACAATATGCATGAAAGAGAGGAACAAGCAAGTACTACTGAGGTGACAGTTGGCACATGGATTAACCTGAAATGGACGGGACAAATACGGGGCAACAACACGGCGACGCGTCACTCGGATTGGATCAAACAGACTCTCACCTCTCCATCCTATAGATACATCATGTCCGACAACAAGAAGCAGGAAAAAGACTTCACCTCTGAGGTCGACACACTTCTTCCAGAGGTGGAATCTGTCGTAAAGGTATGCTTTTCTGGTATTCTAGTTATTCGAGCTGCTTACCATATAGTTACATAGTCGGGCAAGCTTCAGGAGGCACTTGATAAACTCTTCACGCTCGAAAAGCAAACAAGAAATGTAAATATATTGCTTTACACACTAAAGCGTCATTCTAACTTCAAGTAGGCTGCTGATCTGAATTCGACGACCAGATTGGTGACAACAGCTATCGAACATTGTTACCAAGCCCGTGACTTTATCCTACTCAATTCCACAATCACACTCTTGAGCAAGAAACACGGTCAACTAAAAGCTGCAGTTCAGGCATTGGTAGAAAAGTCGATGGGATGGCTGGACACAATCAAACAAATTAATGGAGTCGAAAGGTGGCTTGAGCTGGTGGAGACACTTCGGGGGGTCACAGAGGGCAAAGTATTTCACCTGCTACTAAAATGAAACTACTTCTTGATGTTTTGACTCTAGATCTTCTTGGAAACCCCCCGTGCTCGTGTTACTCTTTTACTCGCACATTATCACGAAGGCCTTTCAACTACTTCGAGGCAAACACCAGCTGCCCAGAAAGAATCTTTGCAAGCTTCATCTGACCTTCTTTCTGATCTACAAGTGGAGACGTATTCTTCCATGGACCGCCGAGAGAAGACGGAGTTTATCCTGGAGCAAATGCGACTTCTGATTGCTGTTGCCCGGCAAAAGGACGCTGAGCAAGGCAAAACAGCCAAAGATACTCTCGGTGGTGGTGAGCCGGAGTGGGTCAAGGTCCGAGTGGGTGGGAGGAAGGTCAATGAAGAGTTTTTGAAGGAAAAGGACAATGAGGTTCGACTTCTAAAAGGTATTATGGCTTGTAGCTGACAGTGTTGTGTAGGATCTCAAACTCAAGTATTACGATCTCATGATCCAACATGCTCTTCATCATAGTAGCTATCTGGATGTTGCTAAGTATTATGAAAAAGTGTGGGAGACAACCTCTATCAAAGAGGATAAGGAAGACAAAGGTCGGGCGGTGGGTTTTTTTTTTTCCTGAGCTTTCAGTGTTCTCATCGATGCAACCTAGGCCCTCGAGCATATTATTTACTATGTTATCCTTGCTCCCCACACCAATGAGCAATCTGATATGTTACATCATCTTTTTGTGGACCCAGCCTTGAGCAAACTAGAACTTCATTAGTGAGTCGTTGGGAATGTTGTACCATGGTTTCTATTCTTGCTTATTGTGCTTATAGCAATCTTGTCAAGTGCTTTACAACACGTGAACTTATGAGGTGGCCAGGGATCGAGACTATATACGGTGAATTCCTGCGGGGAACACCTGTTTTCACCTCTGAAAAACGTTGGGAAGACCTGCACACGCGTGTCATTGAGCATGTGCGCCATTCAAGTCTAGCCTTTCTCTCTATGGTATTGAAGGACTACTTTCTTAGAATATTCGTGTGGTATCACAATACTACACCCGTATCACACTCATACGGTTAACATCCCTCCTCGACCTTACACCGAAGCAGACGGAAGAGACCCTTGCGCGATTGGTCGTTTCTGGTGCAATATGGGCACGTATTGACCGGCCTGCGGGGGTTGTCAGCTTCAGAAACAAGCGAAGCGCAGAAGATGTGATGAACGACTGGAGTTCAGACATGCAAAAACTGCTGGGGCTAGTGGAGAAGACGTGGATGGGAATGAACGCAGCCCAGGCAGCCCAGTCACGAGTGGTAAAGGCAGCTTCGTAAATTTGATGTACAGTGACTGTATTAGTTATTATATCTTTTAAATCTCTGCTGGCTGGGAGTTTGAGGTAAATACATTACTGGTCAACATAATAGAGTAATTGAAGAGTGTCTACGCTCCAACGAGAGGTCTCTGTTTCAAGTTAAAGCTGTCGGCGGACTGTGCGATTTGCTCTGCCGTCAGTGGTTGAGGGACAGGTTGCGTGAGTAAGGGTGCATATGTCGGTCGAACACCCTCTTTCCATAATCTGACATATTCTTCTCCCATTGACCAATCCTTGACCCCCTCATTTCTCGTGACAATCGCCTTCCACCGCTTCCGTGCGGCAATCGCTCCTTCATCCAACTCTTCCCGCCGTTCAAAGGTCACTAGACCCTTCTTCTCGTTCTCAAACCCACGCTCTATTTCCCCTCTCGAGAAAATGGCACCGAGGTAGTCAGCCTCGATAGCAGCAATCGTAGTGGCAACGTAGCGTTCAGAGCGAAGTGCTCGAAACTGAGCAATGGCAGACCTGTAAGCCTCAGACAAAGGTAACTGATGATACTCGTGTAGGTTTAGCGTATAACGAATAACACTTGCAGAAAATAAATCAGAAACGTAATCTGCATAGTCAAAGGGAGAGCGCGCACTCTTCTGGCGTGGGATTACGCCCCCTCTGTCTGAGACGCGTCCAAGCAATACCTTGGATGGGGTGTGCATCCTCAATACCTGCGCCCTCAACGAGTGTAGTCGGACGAAAGGCTTCAAATGGGTGGTCACGGAAGAATTGTCGTCGAATTTTGTCCTCTAAATATGCAACAGGTAGAGGTTTGGGGTCGTACGGGCTCAAATGGGAGGCCTGGCGAGTTCTGGATTGCTGGTCATATGCTGTGCGGGAAGGAGGCGCCTTGGGCGGCAGAGAAAGAGGTGGAAAATCTAGGACAGCCTGGAACCACACAGGCTTTTGTTTTATGTAGTCGCCGCGCATTAAGCGCGAGACCTGCTGGTGCACCTGCGAAGCAATCCTTCTTACCATGGCTATACCGCTCAAACTTTGACAGACTGCGAACAAGTATTTTTATATTTGCCTTTATTTACTCAACTGAGAGACTACGCTTGCTACAACTTTGCTTGGTTGTCAGTGCAACCCTTCATTTTACGTGCCTGGTCTCTCAACACCCGTCGAAGCTGTTACATATCAGCGTCGTACATAGGCACTCGGAAATCACTTACCATTTTTCCGGAGGGATTTTTAGGTATTGCATTGACAAATTCAACTCCACCTGCTAACCGCTTATAGTGCACTTTAGCATCTGCGACATACTACTCATCCCATCCTATCAGTCCAAGTCAACAGCAAGAGCAAAATATACATACTTTGGCGAACACATCCTTCAGTAGCTTAGCGGCATGTGCATTGCCAGCTACGCGACGCCTGGCGGTTTCACTCAAGACGATATATGCAAGAGGCAATTCACCGCTATAATCGTCCAGTATGCTAACCACGCATGCATCTGCAACATCAGGATGTAGGAGCAGGTGTCCTTCGAGCTCCGCTGGTGCAACTTGAAATCCGCGAACCTTCATAATTTCCTAGGCATTGTGGATAAGTTACATATCAACCTCCATGCTTCATGCTTTACCTTTAAGCGGTCGACGACAAAGACCTCGCCATTCCTGATAGTTACTTCATCGCCAGTGTGAACCCAGCCATTAACAAACGTTTCCTTGGTCCTGGTGGTGCGTGCAAGTTCAACTGGGAGAAGCGAGAGAACGAGAGATATTGTGCGTACGCAGTCTCGTTGTTCACATATCTAAGGGCCATAGATGGTCCAGTAACCACTAGTTCACCATGCTCACCTTCCACCGCCAAGGACCCATCCTGCTTAATCACCTTCGCAATCACTCCAGGTATAAGCTGACCTGCACTACCAACCGTAGCAGTCTGCTGATGTGGTGGTATCATTGCTACGGTTGTGCAGGTTTCTGTCAAACCTGTTTATTATTAGCCAAAACTGAGGCTAGCATGTGTTTAAGCCTCCACGTACCGTATCCTTGGCCAATAACAGCATTCGGTAAAACCTTGCGAAGAGATTCCATGAGCTCTCCACTGAGCGGAGCGGCTCCAGACATGCAGTACTTGACGTGGCTGAAGTCAAATTTTCGAACTGATGGGTGCTGAGTATTCGTCAACAAGGTAAGCTGAACACTACTACTGAACTGGGCACACCTTACATAAAAGTACTGCTTGAGGAGGGACAATCCTATAACTAAATCAGGCGCAGTATTGAGCAAGAACAGCGAACCGAAGCTTACATTAAATGAGTTATCCTGTGACGAACAATGCTGTCAAGAAAAGCACCGAAATGAAACTTTGGCATGACTACAATGGAGAGCTTTTACCGGGTAGTAAGTACCAAAAACCTTTCTTTCATTATTAGAATACTCACCCCCGCGAAAAGGAGGAAATGTAACTATTATCAAAGTAGTTCGATAAGGCGATCTTGACCAAATGTCATTACGCACATTGACAACCAAGCCGTATATGTCTACCGTTTAGCGAAGTGTTTTGCTTAATTGGTGTAAATGTCCCTCAGAGCTGAATCACTCACGAAAGAATGGGAGGACTAAAAAAAAATGCATTAGGCAAATTAGAATATCAAATCCGGCGGGAGGACAAACCAGCAGCGGCGACATCTCCGGGCGACATACGCTTGTTCTTCTGAGCGGAATCGTTAAGCTTATAGTGAGCCACCATCTGCGTGACATTGGCAATAACCGAGTAATGGGATATGGCCACCGCCTACAGAGGGTTTCAGCGGTAATCAACGGTATATGCAGAGTACAAACCTTGGGCTTGCCTAAGAAGGAACTAGTGTTAGGTACAAGAGGAAGAAAAGTAGAAATAGGGGGTTCATCACCTGTCGTTCCGCTGGAAAATGACAGAAACGCAATTCTCGTCATGGCTTCCCCAGGACCCAGGTTCAGCTCGGTAAAAATGACAGGTACACTCAATCCAAAAGATACAAGCTCATCAATCGAGGAGTAAGGAAAAGCAGGTGAGGGTGGAGCTTCGATGAATATGATGTGGTCATCAGCGAGCCCGACCTCACGGGCGGCTGCTTGCGCGACACTAAGGGATGCGGGGTGTACAATCAAGAGGGTTGCCTTAGTAGTGCAGAGCTGGTGGGCTAGCTCGTCGGCCTTATATCCTGGATTTGCCGGGCTAGAAACATGTTAAATCTGAACATTTCCTAGTAAGATAGTGGAAAGTTTACGTTATGGTGCCACCGAGAGAATGGACTGCCCAAATACACACGGGATAATCTAAGATAAGACATTAGTATAATGAGGGCATGAAGCAGGACAAATGTGTATACCAATGTTGTTTGGGCTGAAAATGCAGACTGAAGTGACGACACACTGAGATCACACTGTTGTTCCAGTTGAGTTAGGAACGACATACCAGCATCACCGGCACCTGATAATAACAGCGTCAAGGCTGCGGCCTGAAGTATGTATTTGAGACTAACCTATATTCCACTTGATGCGAAGGGTGTTCGCCAGACCACGCGTGCGCTGGGTGAGCTACGTGACGAGAAGAGTTCAGGGGAGCACAAAGTGAGGAAATACGCGCAACGAACCTCCGCATGGCCGCTACTGCGAGCAGAGTCATCGTGGATAAGCCATGGGACATGTTGGGGGCGAAGAGGTCTGACAGGGCTGTGAGTGTTGAAGATAAACTGAGGTATGGTGAGATTGTCGGGTATGGGGGGGACGGGAGACGGGGAGGTAAAATAAGACATAAGGGCGGCCTAGGGAGCATGGCGGAAATATGTGGATTATATACTTGTGGAAGAGTGAGGACAAGTTAAGATCCGTGTATCGCTGGCGGAGTCTCAATCCTGGTCATGGACGACGACGACGACGCCGAGCTTCGCAACCCGTTCCCCTCACCGCCTTCCCATTATTCCAGGTATTCCTCACGCAACCTCCAGCTCCTCACCCTTCTTCGTGAACGCGCCCCAGACTCCTCCGACGTCAATCAATACCAGGTCCTCGCTGACCAGCCTGACGTCCCCGATTGGCCCCTCCTCCAGCTCGAGAAGCCACGCGTCGACTGGATCCTCGACGAACCAGACGCATACTACGACGCCTTTGGTGACCGCTGGTTTGTACGCCAACCTCCTTTTCTTCCCAACCTCCGATGTAAATTGGCTTAGGTCAAAGAAAAAATACCATCCCTTGCTGAATTAGGTGGCAACCAGCTATACCCCGCAGATCCTAGTACTGGTACGTCGTTGCTATGCAGTGCCATTACTCTCTTCATACCTTTTCTAGACCGTCGTCCAGCCCTCCTCGGCGTCTTGCATTCCCTCCTCGTCACATTCTCATCTCTGACGTCTTCTCTGCTTGCGCCTCCTCCAAGTTCCGCATCTACGGATCCCCCGGAATGGAGCCGCAACGTCGAATGGATCACTGTTCTCAGCCAGAACATAATGGCCGCTGCAAACGATCTCCGACCAGTCCAGGTACCATTTCAGAGCGCTGATTCCATTCCACAACCACTTCACATTTGTTAGGCAAGAGGGAACTTGGAACTCATGATGCGACGGCAACTGGAACTTCGGCGGAGCGAAACCAATGCCTTACATTCGTGAGCTTCCCTTACTATTTCTTGTTACGTCGAAATCTTCTCACAGTTGAAGTAAATGCGACACCTTGGAGGCGAAGCTTACAGATTTGCGCAAATCATTGAGTGATATCTCTTCCAGAAGAACAAAATTCGACTCCATAGAAGACAACTTCAAAGTTCATGCTGTTAACGATTCTGGATACGTCTTTGGTTGGTACGAAACACCGAAGACAATAGAACATGCCGCATCGGTAGTATGTTGGTTGAACCGTTATCACACCTGGGGACTAAGCCTATCTTAGGAACTTCCCTCACCGGCGCAAGCTGGTGTCCTAGCATGGGCTGAACAAGTAGGATAATTAGCAACCTTGTAACTTTAGTTGCCGGGGCTTACCCAAAGTTGCACAATGTTACTGATATTGAAAAGTTTCCCCACAACTCTTTAGCCCTAACCCCAGTTACACTGACTGTAAACATTCCACTTTCCGACACCTTGCTCCCAGTTCGATCCAGTAGCGACATTTTGAACAAGTGATTCAATGGCTACGAGACGTAGAATAGGTGTCAGTGTAGCATCAACAGAAGCTGCCCGGCGTCAACTCATGCAGCCTGTGCCTTGTTGGGAGAAAGCCTGGGTTCTTCCCGAAAATAGCACACCAGGCTCAAGCCTTAAAGTTTACAAGTGGATAAAGACCGACAAGACACAGGTAGAAGGATTTAATGCCAGTCAACTTTCTCTGATCATCCACTCCCGTAGCAGTTTAGTGACGACGAGGGTGAAGCTGACGAACCCTTGGCACCTCTACCTGATGAACCTGAGGTAGTCGACGGAGATGAAGAGATTGACCAAGATGATGCTCTCCCCGAAACTGCACCTGAGGAGACACAAGCAACGGAAGTCATAGATGCGACACAAGACGATTTGCTCTCAAAGCCACCATCACCTAAGCCACAACTGTCCATATCTCTGCAAGACCCATCTGAACTTGGGGTTGACGGTACTATTGACGCGCTCGACGCGTCTTTGAAACCTCTGGATGAAAATATGGATGTTGGAATAGACCTTAGCGAAAAAGAGACTGTGGACGAGTTAGAGTTGGATATTTCTGCGCTCGGCCCCGATGGTCTAGGTCTTGAAAGCACACACGATCTTTCTCAATTGGACGCAGTTGACACTCTTGTTGGTGGCCAGGTGATGGATCAGAGTATCGATCCTTTTGCACTGACAGTCACCGAGTAATGCCATGCTATACTTTCCTTGTTTATGAACTCAGTGTGTCCCTCGAAATCTTGCCCATGATCTAGCTGATCCACCTTTCACCAGTGCTACCATCGCGTAATATTTATCCCCTACCCCTGCCCTGTTTTCTTCCAAGACCCAACACCTAATTTCACTTCCTCCATCCTTGCTTGAAGAGATGTTGCATGAGAACATCGATCTGCTTGGGAGACTAGTCCATACCTACATAACATGCTGTTACTTGGCTTTATTCTCGGGCTTATTCAACCCACATGTGCAATCAGCACAGACTTCCGTCTTGGTAGTACATTCTGATGTTGATAGGGGCTATGGTAATTGTATCAGGATTTTGAAAGACATTTGTCTTTGTTGAGTCTTACCATGATGGTTGCAAGCAAGGTACAAATGATTCGGTGTTAATTTCCTGAAATTTCTCGCCTTATATCAGAGGTTTAATGGTCATGCGGAGCTTATCGGTGGAGAGTGCACCTGACATCCATGGCGTCTGATCATTTACTGCGGCTGTTGAGGAGAGAAGAGGGGAGAATTCGAAGCCGCAGTTCATCCAACAGCATTTATGTACTTAAAGTTGATGATTCTTGCTGTTCACACCCTACCACAACAATGAATTTGCGAGTTGCGATATTTCACGACAATCCCCATGCCTACTTCATCACCGTTTCTACTATACTTTCATTCCTGGCACTCAGCCCTACTCCCTCTGCTGTGCCAATCGTACTGACGCTCACAGTATTGCTTGTTTACGGCAGAATCCTTTTCCACTCGAACTACGTATTGAAACACACCGTTTTACTCGCTATCACCATTACCACCGCCGGGGCCTTAGCCAGACTATCTCCGTCTCTTGATGCACTCTCGACTGCAGGAACCTCAGTCTTAATCCTTTCCATATTGACAATGATTACAGCCATTTTAACCATTACCACCATCTACATCGACACCCGTCTATCTACACGTTTTACCTGTGCTTGGTCTCAACTCACTCTCTTCCCAGCACTCTGGGCTACACTGTGGTTTGGAGTCTCCTTCGTAAGTCCAGTTGGGCGCCTGTCTGCTTGGAGTTCGGCAGATGGCGGAGGATTTTATGGATGGATGGCACCATATCTAGGACCCATGTTCAACGACTGGGTTGCAGCTGCATGGGCAGTTGTGTTGTCACAGGTCATTGGAGCTTGGTACATTGGCGAGCAAGAAGAACCTCTGATATCACACACCGCCCCTGCAGCTGAACAACCTAGGTACATGTCAAATGCCCACAGCAATCTGAGCCTTGTCGCTCTCCTGACATTGCTTGCAATCCCGTCTTTGGTACTCAGTAATTTTCCTATCGCAGTTGTACCACCAGCGACGACTCCACTGAGCGTAGGTTGCGTCTTACCTGCCTATCAACGATATAAGCACCATAGCCTCACCCTGGGTGACTATATCAAAGAAAGTAAAAGGCTCGCGAGTTCCGCCAACATCTTACTTTGGCCAGAAGGTGCGGTCAAGTTCAATTCCGAAGCCGAGAGAGAGGAAGGTTTGGCTGAAGTGCGCGAAGCCGTCAAAGGTTCTGTGGTTGGTGTCTCCTTTGAAGAGGTGTTCGGTGGCACACATAACGGTAGATCTAGCTCTCGACGTACTGGTATGGCTATCATATCACATACGTCCCCCACGCCTCATCAACTGTATTACAAGAGACATCTTGTTCCTAGTAAGATTAAGTTCTTACATTGGCGTTTTTTTGACTAATTGCCACTGGGCCAAACAGTTGCTGAATCATTCTCATTGTCACATTCGACGGCTCCGCCCAACATTACGACAATCGAATTGTCACCCCCCAAGGATGTCAATAAAACTGATTGGGCAGACGGACCACGATACATTCGTCCTATCCCTTTGACAGCTTCCATCTGCCTCGACTTTGCCGACCCCACACCTTTCGCCGAACTAGGTTCGAAACCAGCCTTGATCTTGGCTCCTGCACGTACATGGGATATTACCGTTGGTAGCGCTATGTGGCAACAAGCTCGACAACGTGCTGAAGAACTTGGAACCATGGTTCTATGGTGCGATGGCGGTGATGGCGGAGTGAGTGGGGTAGCAGGTGGTGGCTTTCGTGACTTCACTCAAGTAGGTCTTGGCTCATGGGTCAAGACCATAGGCATCCGATACCCCTTCGATGAGCGTCGAACGCCGTACGCGCGCTTTGGGGATCTTGGGTTGCTCCTTGTGTGGCTCTTGGTCCTTAGTAATTCTGTCATGGACCGGGTCCATTTTGGAACTTACAACTTCAAGGACCTCCGCAGCTTTCTTCGCGTTACTAGTTCTACTCGCCCAGAAACTCAAGTAAGTCTCATCGATGCTTAAATATGTGGTCATCAAGCTCCCACTTTATACATTGGCATCTTGTATTTACGTAGTATTGTAGAGTATAAGCTCAAGGCAAATGTTGTTGTTCACTAAACCTTGACTTCCCTGAGACTTTGTAATATGTCACTGGCATACTGCGATCATTTGTCACAACTTGATTTGCTCATTTCAAGTTATACACGTTGTTTCCATGCCCCTGCAGCACGCTCTAAAGCATAACTAGACCTGCCTAACTTGCGCAGCTCGACGCAAAAGTAGCTAGTGTCTTTTGCTAGGCCACATCGTTGAAGATCCCAGTCCTCGGAGCTTAACGATCCTACAGAACAATTCGGACTCGTGTCGTACGACGGTATCTCCACCCAACTCAACAACTCTCACATCCCTGGCATTGGCGCCAGCGATTCCTTCGAACACGGGCAGATACCTATCTCCCAATAAGTCCGACTTGGGGACCTTTGCTTTGACCTTCCTTGGCCACCAACTTTTATTCCCACTCCCCCAGTCCCTTACTTCGATCTCTTGGTGGTAGGTATAACCACAACAGCCTAAGTTCCAATCGGCGAATTCAACGGGCAAACATCGACAAGACCTTTTCCACAAAACCACTTGTACCTCGATTTCAACGTTTCACGGGACTAATAACGACCGGTTCGAGCATCTCTTTGAGGCTCTTTAACGGGAAAATCATATTCTTTCCTAACTAGAGCTAAGAGTCCTCCACCGAAAATCGTGACCACTTATTACGTTACAAACTTGTTAACCTTCCGCGACACCCCCTTTGTCGTTTGATATCCGACACAAGCCCAAGCTCCCCATAAACCTCGGAAATAATACATAACGGACAGCAGGAAAATCAATATCCTCTCCCTCACGCATTGACAAATCAACTTGAGATCTTTCAACCCGAGTCCAGGTGGCCAATCAACTCATTCTCTTGCCGTCAAGCATCCTTTCCAGGACTATTCCTTCCATCTTTGAAGAACTCGTCTTCCACTACTAGTTCATATTGAGGCCAACAACTCCTTAGGTTTGCTTTTTATTACGTCCATAGCAGGGATATCTGATGATAGGAAACTCCTTGAACGACTTTGTCCACAGATCACCCTGAAGGAGGTTACACAATTCCGATCTCCTTCGTCTCTTCTTAAGCACCAACCATTTTGGAATCAACCCTGCCGAGGAATCTCTAGGCGTTTCGCGGAAACATACCGCAGATTCTTGATATGGTGGACTACAGTGGGAAACGTACAGATGTTGTGGATGTAGGGGCTGAGGTTGATTACTCTAACCATAAGTGGTTTCAGGACGGACCAAACCGGCCACCTGTAAGTTTCTCTCCGCAGTATCGAATTTTATTGCTCATTCCTCCAGCCGCAACCTCCACAACCGGAATATGTTCCCGCTCCAGAGGTCATACAGATGAATGATGCTTTCGAATATGCGCTTAATACAGCTCCCAATGTACTGTTCGCGCGGTACAAACAGTATGGGCAGGTTGGTTATCGTTCATATATATAACCTGGCCAAGTTAATCTTACTGATGTAACTCGCTAGTTGGGTGTTTTGGCTTGGTGCTCTGAATTTGGGGAGCTGATTGACGGTCTTAAAGACCTGGGTTTCAACGGCAACATGTTCACAACGACAAGGGCCCAAGCATTGGCAACTTGCTCCCAGCTACTGAAACTTCCTATGGAAATTGAAATGCAGATCATCGTCATGTACTTGTCGTCCCAAGTCAGTCGTCTAAGACGATTTCTAGACGCTGACGCGATCTGGGATGACTATCCAATACCTAGCTTTCCGCAATATCCTGGGGAGCAACGCTGACACATCTAATTCTTTTCCTTCTAGCTCTTGTCTTCTGTAGCGGTATAATACTATGATTGTTGTAGCATATACGTTTAGAGGTCCTGATCAAATGAAGCAAATAATGCTTTAAAAAATTAGTCTACATCCAACATAATGATAATAAGTTCAGATGCTATGCCTTGTAATCCAGTTAATGATGGGTAAATGCAAAGGTCTAAATAAATTTGAACAGTACGTAGGTCCATCCTTGAAAATGATAAGGTATAGGAGTCAATGTGATGCAGCGATAGTAGCATACTTCGACCAATACTCAGATGATCTGATGTCCGCCGGAACTTCGTAAGTAGGGTCGCTTGGGGGATTAGGTCGTCGCACAGACGAAGGATACAGCGTCTGGTCAGATGCCATAGACTCGGCATAGATACGGGAATTTGACATTCGGTGAGTAGGCGGGGGTTGATGTGCAACAGTAGGAAGAGACGACGACGAAGAGTATATGATTGGGGGTGGCATAGCCGGCATTGAATGATATATAGAATGTTGGCTTTGTGACGGAGTCTGGACTACAAAGGCGGTGTGGCTGGAGCCATATATCTGTGAGGCAGCTTCGTTGATATGTCCCATTCGTGGCGTATTCTGGTTTGAAGGGATAGTCGTGTGTCCGTTCAACTCATCGCCTTGCATACTACGGGCTTTCCAAAGGCGTTCCATATCCCAAGCCTCCTTGGCTCTCATAGCGTTCATTTCTTCCGCAGAGGGCAGTTGAGATGTTGGCCTGGCTGATAAGGATGGGTGTCGTCCCAATGGCCGAGAGGGAAAAACGTCTTGGATTGCGGGTGGGAGTACAGGTTGAGCCAGTTCCTGCTTCCTGTCAGGCATCTGTTCTCGACCGTCTCGGCGGCGGCTACTACGTTTAGTGTCTTGGTTTGCAGTCACCGTATTTGTTTCGCGATGGCGAGGATTTGACTCATTTATTCGCATTGCCGTTTTTGATTCGACAGTGGAGCGTTCTCCCAATACCTCCTTTGATTCACGTCGGCTACGTCGTCGATTCCGGGGATCTTGTTCGTCTTCAGTATTGGGTTTGATTCTGCTTTCCTGCTTCTTCTCATGCCTCCGGATTTCTTGATCTCTATATGTTCGGTCTCTAGGGTCGCGAACTCTGGTGTCTCTATCCCTAGAGTCACGGTCTTTAGATTCGAAATCTTTGTGGTGACGGTCTTTGGTATCGTAGGATTTTGAATCTCGATCTCTTGACTGTCGATCCTTAGAACTCGTTGAACCTTTCCTTTGCCCCTTATCTGTGGCCTCTACTACTTCCCATTGTTGGCCACCAGCAACAATAGTCTCGTTGGAGCTGTAGATATTACCCGATGGACTACGAATGAGTCTAAAAGTTTCAGTTTGACGGGACGGGAAAGCAGTGGGCGGCTTGGTTGGCAAGGGCGGTGGAGACGCAGGCGTTTCGAGCATCTCACTTTGACGAGAGTAAGGGGTAGGAGGATTGGCTAGCATCGAAGCAGCGGAAAGTGGGGAGTTATCATAGGGAGCGAACGACTGAAGATTGGCGTCTTCCGCGCCAGGAAACGGGACGGAAGATGCAACTGAAGTAGGCCTCACTCTCGTTAGTGCATAATTTGGCTGAGGTTTATCTGACAAACGAGATACGGACGAATTTGAAACCGCTGAATAACCTTGGGTGGGGGGTGCAGATACCTGAAAAGAAAGGTTGGACAATTCTCCACTCAAACCAGGTAACGGGACATCCTCGGCAGAGTGTGGTCTTGTATGGCTTACCACAGGGGGAGGATAAACAGTGTGAGACGGTACCTTTTGAGGAGGTTCTGGTGGCCGTGAATCAACCCACGTTGAGCATGGAATAGCTGGAGATGGAGATGGTAAAGTTTCTGGGGCATTTTCCTTCGTTGGTAGTGGAGGCGGAGGAGATAGTGGATGGAGTGTCTGGAATACTTTTTCTGGGATGTCTGGCGGAGTATCACCGAGTGAAGGGGGAGACGTAGAATGGATTAGTGAAGGGGTTAGATGATGGTCTAGGTTTGAACTGAAGCGTGTGTCCTTGGGTTCCTTGTCTGGTGGCAGGGGAACTTCTTGTTGTGCAGGAGTAACTTCTTCTGGTCGAGGTGAGTCAGGATTAGCGACAGTTAGCCGCCCAATGGAGAACGGGGTTTCAAAAGAGATGGGTGAAGTACGATCAGCCTTCTTAGAGGTATAATTGGTTACAGAGGCCGGCTCGTCTACAGCGGGTGGAGGAATACGTTTGACGGCGTCGGGTGAAGGCTTTTCAGAAGAAGGATGCCTCTCTGGCAAAAAATCGCGTTGGAGGGGGCTGTCCATTAGGGTATTCCCTGGGCTTACATGCTGCCAGTTATCTTCCCACCCAGCGACTCTGCTTGAGTCTGATGCAGGTTTCTTTAAGAGGCTAAACTTTTTTACTAGTCTGCCAAGCACACTGCCTCTCTTTTCCTTCTTCGTTGGACTGATTTGTGTTGTAGCAAACGGTGGTCCATTTGGCGGAGCTATTGACATTCTTTTTGGAAGGCCACTGGTTGATGGCTGTGTCTCTACAGGAGAAGTGGGTAAAGAAACGGTGTTGCGCTCGGGATCTTGTTGTTGCCTATTAAAGATATTGGCAACAGGCGTACGACGCTTGCTGAGTTTCCGGGGAAGGTGAGCCCCAGAATCTGGTACATTTTGAATATGGACTGCGGATGTGGACTGCGACAAAGGCGAGGGAGCGACGGGCCGGCCGCGATTCTGGGCAGTTAAACTAGAACGCCTCGAACGAGTGTGCAGTACCTGCATAGCAGCGTCAATGATGAGATAGTCAAATGAAATATGATCTCACATCCTGCACATCCGCAGAAATTGGGCCGTTGCCAAGACCGATGTCGTATGGAGAATGGTGATGCCAGTTCGTACCCCACGGGTCTGTAACGTCTAAAAGGTCTACTGTGTCGTGGGCAGTCTGCGAGGTTTTGCGGGACCTCGGTTTATCCACTACCCGTGTTTGTGACGAGTTGGGAGTCGGCAAGGGTGAGCTGGATGGTGTCCTGCTAGGGCCGGGCAAGCGCGTCACGTCTTCTGAACGATCCTGCGAGGTAGAGGAAGCCATTGGAGGAAAAGAAGCGGAAAAGAATGACGGTGGCCGTGCCGCTGGTATTGTTTCTGAGCGGGGAATAAGGTGATGGTTCTTGTACCAGCGTGGGCCGACAGGATCGTGTATGAGATACCTCAGCTTATATGAAGGGATGGGTACCGCAGCCCAAGCGTCCTTGCTGTACGACGTTGGCAGTTCCTTGGAGTCAGGAATAATCGAGCGAGAAGAGTTTATCGGTGGGGCCAAGTCAGGCTTGTCGCTATCCTGGTGGTTGGTTTTCTCCATGACCTCCTTCCCCCGTCCCTTCTCTTTGCGATAGTCTTTGTCCTGTTTCGGTGGTTGACGCTGTTGTATAGGCTGTGGGGCGGGATGTGCCGTTGCCGATCGTTTAACCGACTTACGAGACCATATTGATGTCCCAGAGTTTGATTTGCGTTTCGACAACTTGCGTTCTACAGTCTCTTTTACCTCCATGTCCTTGTAGAACGCAGCAAGCGCGTCGGGAGATGTTACCGACGAATCGTCCCGTCCTTGAGACTAAAATGTGAACCAGTTATAGCGTGAAGCCTCTCGAATATGGTACACTTGCCTCTTCGTATGGCTCCGCTGCATAAACTGGATTACGAAATTCCTCCATACTTGCGTACGCGGAGGCTGTACCAGTAAACTAATCACCACAAGACTTTATAACGCGGAGGATGCCAGTGGTACGAAAGTAACTTTGACAGCCTGAACCATTCTCTTTCATCCACGTGCCCTCCTGCAGGCGTGTTCTAAAGTTAAACACACTTGAAGTTAACAGATCTAATTGCAGGTAACGGTGCCAATCAGCGATAGGGCAGTCGCGCATCTCATCCTCACGAGCTATCCAACTGCGAAAGCACGTTGGGTTTTTCCCACTTTTTATGGCACAGGGCCATGGAAGGTCACGGAATATGCAAACTGAAATCGACGGCCATGTGTCGCCGTGTGCTTGGCTACTTATTAGGGTCGGGAAAGGGTGAAATATTTCAGTTCAATAACAGACAAGGTTGGCATTCAAGCTTAATATCGAGTGCTCTCGCTCCTGAGAAAGGAGGGGGGACAACTCCTCATCTTCAACCAGGTTTTTCAACCCTCATTATATTAGTAATAGCCTCGGCTGATGGGACTTCAAAATTATTTATCTAATCTTATCATCAAGGTCGACTTTTTTTATCTCGATGTCTGTACGGATTCTCCTGCTAGGAAATGGTGGCAGAGAGCACGCACTTGCGTGGAAGCTATCTCAATCTGAGCTCCTAGAGCGCATCTATGTTTGTCCCGGAAATGGCGGGACGGCTCAAGTTCCAAAAACGGTCAATCTGGGCCTGTCTTCATCTGACTTTCATGGCCTGGTTGATTTTGCAGTTGAAAACAAGGTGCGGACTTAATTCTCGACAGTATAAATTATAGGAGATGTAGTGGGCAATGCAGATAAATCTCGTAGTTCCTGGGCCGGAACAGCCATTGGTCGACGGAATCGAATCTTACTTTCGGGAAGGCATGTACCCTTTCGATCTTTGCTGCTATCGAAAGTGTTGACGAAAGCCAGTGGGTATTCCTGTGTTTGGGCCCAGTGTACTGGCTGCCCGTATGGAGGGCTCTAAAGCCTTTTCGAAAGCGTTCATGGCCAGGCACAATATCCCTACCGCGGCATTTCGTGTGTTCAAAAACAACCAGTTCGACGAAGCTGCTAGTTATGTCAAGTCTTGTGGGCATAAGGTTGTGCTGAAGGCGAGCGGTTTGGCAGCTGGAAAAGGTGTTCTTATCCCATGTACGACGGACGAGGCCATCGCTGGTCTTACGGAGATGATGGTGGATAATATTTTCGGTAATGCAGGTGTGCACTGCGTATCCATTCGCAAATGCTGTGGTTAATACTATTCCCATGTTAGGCAATGAAATTGTTATCGAAGAACTGCTCACAGGCCCAGAGGTATCTGTACTCGCCTTCTCCGATGGCTATACCATCGTCCCTTTGCCCGCAGCTCAAGATCACAAACGTATTGGCGAGGGTGATGTAGGATTGAACACGGGGGGGATGGGCGCATATGCTCCCGCTTCGGTCGTAACCCCAGCTATTATGGAATTAATATTGACCAAATCACTCAAACCAACAATCGATGGTATGCGACGTGAAGGTACGTCTACTTGCATTGGACTATTCTAACTCATGGGCTAATCACATTTGATAGGATACCCTTTCGTTGGTATCCTCTTCACTGGGTTCATGCTTACCCCGTCTGGACCTAAAGTCTTGGAATACAACGTCAGGTTCGGAGACCCTGAGACTGAAGCGCTCATGCTTCTGCTCGGTGAAGATGTCGATTTGATCTCAGTGCTAATGGTGAGCCTATCTCTTATATTGAATTATCCATGTTCATGCAGAGCCAGGCATGCGCTAAACACCATCTTGATTCAACTACGATAACAGTCCGACCTGGCTTTGCTGTCTCCGTAGTACTTGCTTCCCATGGTTATCCTGGAGCTTACTCGATGGGAAAGGTCATTGAATTCAAACCAGTTCCTCCGAGTACGTTAACTCTTTGTCGTTGAAAACTTGTAACGAATTCTCTAGCACAGACGTGGTTGTCTTCCACGCGGGTACAACGCAATCTGGAAACGAAATCTTGACATCGGGCGGACGTGTGTTAGCTGTCACAGCGTACGCGCCTACGATACAAGAGGCACTGGATGCTGCTTATGCTGGTGTTAATACGATCTCTTTTGAAGGAAAAACTTACAGACGCGATATCGGCCACCGGTATGTGGACTGTCGATTACTCTTTCAAGTTGGTTGATTATATAGTGTAACAGCGCATTGGGCGCAACATCTTATGAAACACCATCTGGTTTGACGTATGCACAAGCAGGTGTTTCTGTGGATGCAGGAAACAATCTCGTTGAGATAATTAAGCCCTACGTACGGTCAACCCGCAGACCTGGTGCTGACGCTGAGATTGGTGGCTTTGGTGGTGTATTCGATCTAAAAGCCATAGGATTCAAGGATCCCGTACTAGTCAGTGGTACCGACGGAGTTGGTACCAAACTGCGAGTGGCGGTTGATGTGGGGATTCACGATCTCGTTGGTAGGCCAAGTCAAGATGATCATACCCTCGATGTTCTGACATTTCCTTTGAAATCTAGGTATTGACCTCGTTGCAATGTCTGTCAACGACCTGCTTGTTCAAGGAGCAGAACCTTTATACTTCCTGGATTATTATGGGTGTGGCAGGCTAGATGTTGATGTTGCCTCCCAGGTTATAAAAGGCATAACAGATGGTTGCCGCCTGGCTGGCTGTGCATTAATAGGTGGGGAGACAGCAGAAATGCCCGGGATGTACAGTGAAGGCATGGCAAGATTGCTTTATTTCTTTCTCCTATACTCATAACTGTTATGCAGGTGATTATGACCTAGCTGGATTTGCTGTAGGCGCAGTCGAACGAGAATTGATTTTACCGACACCAGACATCGCTGCTGGCGATGTCTTGATCGGAATAGCATCTTCTGGATTGCACTCAAATGGGTTTTCTCTTGTGCGAAAAGTTATCGCTGGTTCTGGCTTGAACTACAGTTCACCGTGCCCATGGAACAAGAATACTACACTTGGTCGCGCACTGCTGGAGCCGACGCAAATATATGTCTCGCAGGTCCTTCCCGTCGCAAAAGCTGGTGTTCTCAAAGGCATGTCCCATATCACTGGGGGCGGTTTCATCGAAAATATCCCCAGGGTGCTACCAAAAAACCTTGGATGTTACTTGGATGCATCGACATGGACTCTCCCTCCCGTGTTCAAGTTCCTCATGCAGCAAGGGAGGATTGAACCCCTGGAAATGGCGCGAACATTCAATAATGGTATTGGTATGATTGTTATTGTCAACCCTAACGATGTGGATGCTGCTTTTGCTGCTCTCAGGAAGGGACAAGCCAGTGTCTTCAAGATTGGCAAGGTGACAGCAAAGCCTGGAGTGGAGATAAGGAACTTGCATACATGGTCATTATAAAATAATAATGGAGCTGGGGTGACAAGTAATTTATAGCGGATAGTGTTGGGGGAGAAGGACATAGTTGACCAGATCGAAGGACGCAGTGCTTGGACAATGGCAAATGTATCTACAAGAAGTAAAAATATTATATGCAGGAAAACCAAGGGATAAATTTTATGCAAGATGTAGATGGAGGCGCAGATAGGACCAGGATTGAATAAAGAAGTATGTATGTGTGTGTGTATGACAATGGATCAACAACGAAATAAGAATGGAAACATGTTCACTACATAGCGCTGCTGATGTGTTCCATCTAAGGAGTTTATCGGCACTTTTAGGCTGAAAGAGCGATTTCTTTCGGAATTTCAGGTGCTGCGACTGCGGCAAACGAGATAGGAAGTTTCACAGAACGTTGGTCGTGAGTGGTAGCCGGGACGATTTCCAGTATGACTCCGTTTGATTCAACCTGTATTTTTTCCTTTAATCAATACAACGGTGTTATGGCAGAAAAAATATATTTTAACCTTGGGACCAACAGACTTTATGGAATCTGGAGTTGTACCTCGAGTGCTCGGCTCTTTTGATGTGTCTTTTCGGAAAGGGGGTGGTGCTTGGAGAACTTGAGCAGCGGTTGGTCCGGTCAACCCGTTTCCGTTGAAGACTCCATTAGCTCCGGGAGCCCGTGTTGGAGGAGTAACAGACCCCGCGAGGACTGGGAACTCATCAGCGTTGGGGACACGTTGCTTGGGAGGAAGAGGCCGTTTGTCAGGGCGTATGCCATTGTGCACATAACCATTTTTGCCGCCTTGATGGAAGCGCGGTCGATTGGTATCGGTAGACTGAGGACGAACCCCTTCGTTACTGTTTTGTGGAACGGATGCATCCTACATTGTCGATTAGGAAGGAAGTAAAATCTTCTAACAGTGTCACATACATCTCGAGTGACTATATTTGAAACTTTGTCAGTGATCAATGCTACTCCGTTCCCATTTGAAGGACGGGGCTTTGAGCCACGTGCAGAGAAGTACGATGCATGAGTACCATTGCCTTCGGGTTGTACATGAGGGTAGCGGCAGTCATCACTACAAAAAGATTAGAAGTTATGGCGATAGATAACGTGGATAAACAGACCCGTTCTTGCATCGTCCGGCGGGGAAAAACAAGCAGGGCGGTTTGCGACTACTAAGGGAACCACCGCGTAGTCCACCACGGCGTTGGTGCCCAGTCCCGTCGCGCTGTGATGGGTGATGGTTGTTGGAACCAGGGCCATCCTGTGGATGGGGTGGCTTCAGGTCACCACTTGACTCTTGGGGGCCAACAGCAGATTTTGATATGGGGTAAGGAGAATTACCGCTGTGTTGCTGTATATAAGCAGCAGAGGTTGGTGCTGTATTATACATGTTTGATGGAGATTGAGTGGGTAACACGGCTTGGTGTTGGGCGGGTGGTAAGGGGGATATCATCATCGGAAGAGGCGGCTGTCCAGGATGTGGATAAGCGCTCGGAGAGAGTGGGCCGTAGGATACAGGGGAGAGAGCGTTGGGGCTAAATGGAGGTTGCACTGGTAAGGCAACCTCCGCCGGCGAAGGCCCATGCACTGAGTGTCCGGAAGGAGGTAACATGGCAGCCATGGGATGGACGCCATTGGGAGATTGGAAAGGTGGTGGGGGGAAATAGTTCGGAGGATATGATTGCATGGGGTCGTAAGGAGCGACATATTGGGTCTGTGGAGGAAGAGATCCCGGGTAGTACTGCTGTGGATGAGCGAAAAGACAGGATGGGCCATATCTACATGCAGGGAAAAATCTGCATGGAATGAATCTAGCAATATCAGGAGGAGGGAGGTTCCCCACTCCACCTGGTACAGTATTCTCTCCTGCATTTTGAGCGGCAAGTACGGGATAATAGGCGCCTCCTTCGGCAGGAGGGGCGGATCCTATGTTAGGATAATATGTGTAGGCCACTGGGGGCGATTGGCCGTATTGATATCGCTTGTCCTGAGCCTGGTTTGTATCCTGGCTGAAGGTTGGCCCGTCAGTAGATGAGCGACTAGACGCCTTGCTCTGCGCCTGGCAAAGCAATTCCAGGATTGACGGGTCTGACGTGTATGTTTCGGGTGGCCCCTGACTGGAGGCATTGGTTGGATAGGCGCCTGTATTTACAAGTTGAGGCATGCACCACGCAGAAAACAAGGAACGCACCTTTGGCCAAAAGAGCTGTTACAACTTCAACGTGGCCATTCCTGACTGCTTCGATGAGGGGGGTAACTCCATTGTGATCTGACAAAGTGAAGTTAGTGTACACCGAATGCAGATGAGAGACACTGGGACGACGGGTAATAGAAAGTAGCACATACCTTTGACTTCGAGATCCACACTTGTGGCGTCCTTCAACAAATCGTGGACAGTTGTAAGGTCACCTGCAGCGGAAGCTTTCCAGAGAGCAGATACCATTGGGGCTTAGCTTGGAGGATAGGAGAGTAGTGGAGAACGATACAAGACAATGAAACGCGAGAAAACCACCAAACGAAGGGAGAACTTACTCAAACCGGAACTGGAAAAAGTCGAGCAAAAAAAAATAGCGTGGGCAGATCCAAGATCGATCTGCCCAGTCATCAATCTTACATACACCTCCGAATCACCAACTCTCATACTACAGTCGTATATAAAAGCTTCAATCCTTGTCTAAACCCAACTTTCTCAACAGCTGGCGTGCCGGCCCACCCGCCGTTGGAGGCAGCTCGAGCTCTCGCGACGGGGGCAACTCCATCAATTCTCGTACTGCTGCTCGAGTATCCTTGCCTGCAATTGACAGTCAGAATTATCCAACGAGTTGCGAAGGGCTCATATACCGTTGTATAACACTTCGTATATCTGTAGGACAAGACGCACTCGTCAAAATGTTAGTTTTCACTTGGTTAAGCACTTACACTATTTGCAATGGGTGCACTGACCCCCAACTCGTCGATGATGGTTTTGACACCCTTCGTTGTTGAAACACCTTCCGCAACACTACCCAGCGTGCGCATGATTGTATCCAACGATTCGCCCTTACCCAATCGGAACCCGACTGTGTAATTACGACTGTTTGAAGAGCTACATGTCAGAAAGAGATCTCCGACTCCAGCAAGGCCCAAGAAGGTCAACGGTGATGCGCCATACGCCGTGCCTATACAGGTCATTTCAGCCAAGCCCCTAGTGATGATCACTATTTCCAAAGACCGTCAGACAATATCGACTTGTCCACGGTGGTTTACGTACTGGCTCTTGTGTTATTTTCAAACCCAAGACCATCCGACATCCCAGATGCAATGGCATATACATTTTTCAATGCCCCAGCCAACTCGATACCAATAGGATCTGCCCCAGTATAACTAAACAACTCATCAGATGACATAGAACATTTTTGACGGGAAACACATACCAGCGGAAATGAGGTTGATGGAAAAGGGCTGAAGCCTTGTTCGCCTCTGATTCGGTGAAAGAAGCAACGGACACCGATGTTGGCTGCCTTTCGACGACTGCGAGCGAAATTTTAGTAACAAGGGTACTATCTTTCGGATGCTGCGCCTTACTTTCTTTCGCGAAAGACGGACCCGACTAAAGCAATATTCACGCGGAACTGAGACGAACATGTTGAGGACATACGATAAAAGTCGCTGCTTTGGCAACGTCGGTGCCACAAGTATCTGCAATGATCTCCAGGGTCAAAGCATGAGTCCCTATTTCAATGCCCTTATTCACGAATATTAGCAGTGGCATCTTCCTAGCATCAATCTGAGGATGTAAAATTTGCAAATTTTCTCTAGATGCCGAAAATTCACTGTCAACTAGGATTCCGTGGTATTAAACAGGTATGGCAAGTACCTCAGAAACTGTGTTGGAATTGCAAACAATAAGACATCCATCGTATCCAGGAGTTCTTTGCCAGGCAAATCTGGACCTACGGCAGTAATATTGGTGGGAAATTGGTGATCCCGAAGATATGTAGGATTGCGATGATATTTGTTGAAGTGCGTCACAATGGATTCGTCTCGGGCCCACATGAAAACATCGTGCTGCGAGTCACCAAGATGTGAAGCCAGGCACGATCCAAAATTCCCGGAGCCAAAAACCAGGACTCGGGAACTTTGGGGTAGCAGACGAGAAGAAGACATGGTACGTATGGTTTCTTTGCGGCACAAATTTAGACGGCGGGTAGTAGGGTAGCAGGAAAGAACAAAGAAGGTCAAATGGCGAGTGGCAGATGAGGGTATGATGGAGAGAGGTAGCATGCAGGCACGACCCAAGGAGGCATTTTTAAATTTTAATAACTTACGTATATAACTTCTGCATGGCTGCCATATTTTCGTTTGGGTTGCTTGCGTTAGGCACCATCGCGCCAAGTCACGTGCGCCACGTTACAGGAGCCTGGCAACTCGGACTGAACTCCAAAAGTTAGTAGTACTACTTACCTGCTATCGTTCTCATACCTTCAGGTTATTCAAATGCCCATCCAGGACCGTACGAATGAATTTCGCGCATGTGTAAACTCTATTCGAAGTCGCTCCTCCACCCCTGCTCGCAGTTCCGAGGCAAAGCAACGCCTCCTGCAATCTAATAGCAAGGCCAACAAGAGCGAGTTCTCCCGCATGGCCTCTGCGATAGGCAAGGACATCAGTAGTACATCAATCAAGCTCAATAAACTTGCACAGTGTGAGCACCGTCGTAAAGTGGTCTACCATTCAGGCTAAAGGGGCCCTTACAGTGGCGAAACGCAAGACTTTGTTCGACGACCGGCCTGTGGAGATTAGCGTATGGTGTTCCCTTTACAAGATACTCTTTCTGACCCCTGCTTCAAAGGAATTGACATTCATCATCAAGCAAGACATTGCGCACATCAACAAGCAAATTGCTGCCCTCCAAACACACCGCAAACAACAGAATGCTATGGGCGCGTCCAAGACGGTTGAGGGGAAGCAGATTGATGAGCATAATAACAATATTGTCATGATGCTGCAAGGGAAACTGGCAACGACGAGCATTACCTTCAAAGATGTGCTAGAAATCCGAACACAAGTAAGTCAATATTCCTGAAAGTGACCCAAGCTCAGGGTTTTTGCATCCTTAGAACATGAAAGAATCGAGGGATCGGACGGAGCAATTCATGTACACGACAGCCTCCGCAGCGAATCAAGCGCCCTCAAGTGTGCTTCCATATATTCAATTACTGTGAAACCTGTTCACCCCGCTATTAGACTCACTGTTGTATACCTCGAGAAACGATCCCATGGGGGACGGTAGCATGGCGCATTTTGATTCGAAAGGTAAAGGTCGTGCCCCTCAAAATGGTGACCTCCTGGCGTTGGACCTCACTTCAGCAGAAGAAGGTGCTGGTGCACAAGGCGCATATCAGCAGATGCAGATGATTGAACAACAAGTGTGTATCCAGCTGTTATCATCTTCGTGATACGAACATCTGTTCATAGGACTCGTATATACAATCTCGCTCGACGGCGATAGAGTCCATAGAATCCACTATAGCTGAACTCGGCCAAATATTTACCCAACTCGCCAACATGGTCGCAGAACAAAGAGAAACAGTACAACGTATTGACGCAGATACCCTGGACATCCAGTCAAACGTAATCGGCGCCCAACGGGAACTGGTCAAGTTCTGGGGAAGCATGGTGAACAGCCGATGGTTGATGCTGAAGGTGTTTGGCGTTCTCATCATATTTGTAAGTCTGGTGTCTGCACTGTTCAATGTTCGAATCTCATCTTCAGCGCCAGTTCCTGGTCTTCATTCTGGTATCCAAATGACGGGCGGGCCCACATTTAATTTATCAGACATTTCTATACTTTCTATACATACATAACGCACGATTTACATATTAATGGTATTATACATTGATAAAAGACTAACCAACTGGTATTGCATTAACACCAGTACCCCATGTCTTCCCAGTCGAGCGTGATTTCAAGGCGTTACCGTGCTTCTTACCGCCGCGGTGTGCTGCACCGTCATCGGCGTCGCCGACTGTCCATGTCCGACGTGTTACTGGTGTCTGTTTGACACCTGATGTAGCCGAATAGCGTTGTGGTCTGTCGAATACGGCGGGGTACTTGCTGCCATCTACAATTGCATTTTTTTCAACGCGTTCTTGCTATAGAGTATGGTGATATCAGCCAAGGCAAGGATAAAGTCAGCTGAAAGCTAACTCTTTGGTCAAGTAATTGCTTGTTTCGTTGTCGAACTTTTTCCAGACGGTTCTCGCTCTTTCCACCACCACCTGCCGTAAGCTCGACGTTGATCATACGTCCATCAAGTCCAGTTTGGTGCAGTTTTAGTGCTTGCTGAAGAGCGTTTCGATGGGTGAACTCTAGAAATGCACAACCTTTGGACTTCAATGTCTGTTTTCCAGGAGACTTCGGAGTGAGGAGGCGGATTTTGGGAGGTGGATCTAAGTATGAAGGAGACATGAGATATTTAAAGATGAGGGAAACGACATATTCACCACACGCTGAGAAATGTTTCTCGATGGCTTCAAGAGACGTGGTGTACTTGAGATTACCTTTTAATACTTCTGTCAAGTCGTGAAAGCTGTGGGTAATGTAGGAAACATACCAACGAACAAAATGAAACGTTGTTTGTCAGACTTGGCTAGTGGCGCTACTTTCTTCTCCCCAAGGTCACGATCCTCCGCAGAATGCTCCATGGGTTTTTTCCGTTTTGCTGCTGATTTCCCTTCTGAAGAGCCTTCGCCAGTGGTGCCAGCGTCCGTTTCCCGTTTCCGCTTTTTTGCCCTGTCACTTTCTCCCACTTTCCTTTTGACCTCAACCTGGTTGCTGACGACAGGAATTGGTGCGGCTGGTTTTGGCCACCGCCCCTCACCCGTCTTTTCCACCTCCACAGATAAACTCTCGTAAGTAATCGCATCTTGATCCTCCATGGTAGGTACATCATTATCCTCCGAGTAAATGGGCCCATCTTTGGTTTGTCCTTTACCAGTTTTACGTTCTCGGAATGCTTTTCCTTTCTTTTGTTTTTTAGTGAGCTTGGCGGAGGCACTCATTGGTGAAGGGTTTCACTGCCGATCGGTAAGTACTGAGTGATGAGTGTCAACAAATTGAACTTTTGTTATTCGCTTTTAGAAATTAGGTAACACGCATAGTTGACGCACCAAAGCCTTACTACTAAGCCCTGCATCACCCCAGTTCACAACTCTGTCGACCTGGCGTGGTCGTGGTGTTCATCCTGGGTTACTCATGCAAGTCAGCGAAAAGATATCTCATGTACATGCTCGTTTTGATACGGGCCACCTCACGTTGTGTTTAATGAATCGCTAAATCAGTTTATAATATTGGTGGCACTGCTTCTCCCCCAACACCCCTCTGGGAAACCCCAGAAAGGATATGGCCTACTTTTTGCCACCGTTGGTATTTTGTGTTCAGCAATAGCGACCACCTCCTAATACAGGTAGAGGGAAATAGGTGCATACGAAAACCGGGCATAAGATTATATATACGAGGTATTAACTACATAGTCTGTGATAGTGAGGTCGCAGAAATACACAATGGCACAAATATTGCAGGGCAATGATACAAGAAAATGCAAGTATCTCCAAGTGTGTCGATGTAGGTTGAAGAGACTTGCCACGAAGTAAATCAAAAAGTGGTACATTCTACCGTTCGGGCTATGGAAAAATCTATTCCAGTGTCAGCCCTCCAACAGCATCACCAGCACCTTGGATCTCTCTTTCGTCTTCCTCGCCTCGTTTGCTCATATTGTGACGCGGTACAGGTCTTAAGATCGGGCTCGCCAAGATCATCGACGATCTGAGGGTGGGACTGGAAGTCATACTTACCGGTCGGGCCAAGGCGGATGGGTAGGAGTTGCCGATAGTGGGGGAAGAGGTGGCTGAACTCATACCAGATCCAGGTATGGTTATTGGTATCGAAATTGGTAGCCGGCCATTCCGACCAGTGATCGGTGACCCCATTCCAGAATGGTTGTCACGAAGATATGACATGGATGGAGATACAGCACGACGCTTGGAAGCAGAAGGGTACGGGTCAAATCTATCTTCCACTGAGAGCAAACACGTATGAAGTGTGTACTTTGGTCTTCCTTTAGACGACTCACGTTTTCGTTTATTAGACCGAACAGCGCTTGTGGTGGGCGGCGGCGTATACCTCCAATGATTAATAGGTGCAGACATCGACATAGAAGATGGTAATAGAGGAGAACAGGGAGGCTGCTTTGCATTAACGAACAAATAATAGAGAGATGGAAAACAACCAACCAAGTCGATGTCCATAGCTGCGGTACTTAAACTGGAGCTCTCAGAGGTACTCATATTTAGGTCATCACCATGGACGCTACCAACGGGTGTATGTGACTTATTGATGGTGATTGGTTCACTTCCGCCGAGCGCAGAAAAAGCAAAAGGCATATCGTCCACCTGATCTTCGTCATCGCTAGGGGTCTCTTCTCTTTGGGTTTCCTCTTGACCAGCCTCTTCAGGATAGCGTCCTCTGTCTGCCGTTACTCGGGGTGTTCGAGGGGGGATGGGCAACTCAGAGCAGGAATTGATAAGGCGCTGGAAGGCTGCTTCAGACTTCACTTCGTTCTCTTCTGGTCGCGATTCAGCAAGGAGATTTAGTATTCGGGGTGGTTTCAGCTGCTGGCTGTGGTCAAGACGCTGGAACACAAAGAGCTGTAAATACCTACGGTAAACGTGAGGCGACGGCCAGGTAATGGGGAGAATGAGTCTTGAACATCCATGCTTGCAGATGATCGTCTACGTGGGGGTGTCCGTAGTGGCACACCTTTTCCTTTCAGCTCCTGTCTGTTCTCGGTTGACTTGAGTGGTGGAGTAGGATTTTCAGAGCTCGCGGAAGAGCTATCTGTTAACATTTTCTCCCTGTCGCTTTCAGGCTCCTCGATTGGTAGCATACTGTGGCTTCGCCTCCTTGAATGAAGGGTGAAAGATGAGGTAAGAGGACTGTGTAGACGGCCTTCCGATAGATATCCAGCTTTCGGAGCAAGAAGACTAGGCCTCCGAAAGCGTTGGAGGAGATAATTAGAGTCATCGAGAGTTACAGACGAGCTAGTTGCCACAGGACTGGATGATGATGACGCTGGAAGGGCGAAGTCAGTTGAGGAAGTTGGAAAGGATGGCCGAGTGGAAGCTTTCGGCATAACTTGATTGCAATCAGAGAACTTCTAAGCTGGCAGACGAAAGATGTAACTCGGAAAAGGATTGGCTCCTTAATATATGTGGTTTTACATGTACCTTTTGTGAAAGAGAGGTTTGAAGAGTATGAGCCAATAAATGATCGTGAGAATTATGGGTAACTCCAGCTGGCAACTACATAAGATTGAGATAAGATAGAATGGCCATAGTACAACCAAGTAAAATATTGATCCATTAGAGTGTATTAGTTGGGATTCCTCAATATACCCTTAACTGATACACTCTATTCAGTGGCCTATATAGATGGCCTGCCCAACGGCGTAGGCAGCGGCAACAAGGAGAGCTAAAGCTTTATTAGTTGCCGGATCATCAAAGAATGTCGTAGATAACTCACTGATTGTCATACCAGCAGAGCCAATGAAATAGATAATGCCTGCCCGCTTTTTAAAACTTTAGAGTAAGTGCGATATCCTATAGCTAACTGCGAGGAATCTGACCTTGGCAGGATCTCCCGTAAGATATCCACGAGTATAAGAAATACGAGACAAGGACCATATAGCACACGCTGATGCAGCAAGGATGGGATATTTCAATCCAGAAAGAAGTGTGGCGATAACTATGATGGGATGGTTCTCAAGTGTGTTGTGGTGAGCCCCTAAATTGCAAGTCAGAGGAAGCTATCAACCCAGCAGTCGAAGTAAATCTACATACGTTGGGCACAGTTGAAAATCAAAGCTTCTCGAGAAGCTTCGGCCTCCTTCTTTTCAGCGTACACTGCAAAAGGAATGAATATCGCTACAATTTTAATTAAACACAGCAAACTCACGCTGAGGATACTGAATTCCAGACCGCTTCCTCCATCTTCCAACAGTGATATTTTGGCCAATTAGAACCAAGACAGTCGATAACAGAGATGCGCCAACATATTGGAAGCTAAGGGAACATATTCATGAGTCTCTATGATGGAAGTTCATTGAACATCGTAAAGAAATTGCTGCTCACCCCTCAGGAACGGTGAATTGGATTGACATCTTGAATTTTTTGCGTACCACAGTTTTAGGGACAGCTTTATAGAAAGGAGCCCTTCCGAGAAATGAGGAAGAGACTGTCCACGTCACCTTCGGCAGGAAGACGCGTCATAAGTTGTCAGGCATAACCAAGGGCTGGGCTACCACTGATGAGAAAGCCGCAGTAACGTGTTGACATCCATTGAAATCAGCCGCCGAAATAATACGCGTGGCACGGCAAGGGCAGGGTGCATAGTTTAGTTTGAACGAGGAAGAATATACTGCTGACTACGCCACGTATGTAATTATAAGTAATTCATTATTAATATTCAATTTCAAGTAACAACAACCTCTATGATCACGTGTGATACGATTCCAAATTTTATTTCGTGATTTTGTGGGAGATCACTTGCGATGTCGAAACGTTCGGCGATAGAACCCATTAACACAGCAGCAAAAACTCCACGAACCCAAAATGATACTGGTAGCGGTGCAAGGCGCGAGAACGTGGAGATGGACGACATGGGTGAGTTTGAAGATGCCTGGGAAGATGAGATCGAGAGCGACGAAGAAGTAATCGATGTGGAGGCAAGTGACAATAAAGACGGTTTGTCTGTTCATCTAAGAAAAAAGTTTTTTGATTATATGTATCATAGAAATGGATGTCGATGAGGTTTTACCCGCCATAGAGGAGTCTGAGGAGCAACCCCTCATGCCAGATGTATTCATTCCTGGAACTCACATACTGGGCAAAGATGAGATTTTGGAAGCGGATGATTCAGTTTACATCATGCGTCATTCCATGAATGTAACATGGCCATGTCTGTCCTTCGATGTATTACGCGATGGCCTGGGAGATGAGCGCCAACGGTACCCCGCCACCACGTACATTGTTGCTGGTACACAAGCCGATTCACAAAACAATAACGAAGTTTTCGTGTATAAAATAAGTTCGTTACACAGAACACAGAAAGATGGTAAGTGCGATCAGCGTTCCCCAAAAATATGAGCAAACCTTACATGTAGAAACAGATGATTCGGATTCAGAGGAAGACGACGACGCCGACGATCTAGACGAGGACCCCATTCTGGAATACCGATCTATACCTCATCTCGGAGGAGTCAACCGAATCCGAGCACAACCCATCCCTTTTTCAATCCACTTGCCACCAGTTTCTCAGCCGTACTTTGTGTCTTCATGGGCAGAGACGGGAAAAGTGCACATTTTCGACGTGCGCCCCTTGATAGAGTCACTCGATGTCCCAGGATATACATACGACAAGTCGCTCTATCACAAACCTGTCTTCACGATCGAATCGCATGGACGGGCAGAAGGCTTTGCTATGGACTGGGCATCCTCTGGTCCAACTTCACTACGACTCTTGACTGGGGATGTTCAATCCAAAATATACTTGACAACGTCGACACCAACTGGGTTCAATGCTCTATCGCAGCCTTTTTTGTCACACACATCAAGCGTTGAAGATTTACAATGGAGCCCCTCGGAGCCTACAGTGTTTGCATCATGTTCAGCAGATCAAAGCGTTCAGATATGGGATGTCCGAAGCAAGGGTCGTAAGAGTGTTGCAGGAATCGAATCCGCCCATGAAAGTGATGTTAATGTTATCAGTTGGAATAAGTCAACAAGCTATCTGCTCCTTAGTGGTGGTGATGAGGGCTGTATCAAAGCTTGGGATTTAAGAAACGTCAAGAAGAAGGGGTAACAAACCAATGATTTTTAATTGTTGCGTACCACTTATCTTTTAATGTTTCAGGAGCAGTGATCCAGACCCAACACCTGTCGCAGCGTTCAGCTGGCATAAGGCGCCCGTTACCTCTATCGAGTGGCACCCAACAGAAGACTCTATTTTCGCTGCATCAGGTGCCGATGACCAAGTAACACTATGGGACCTTGCTGTCGAACAGGATGACGATGAGACGGGGGCCATGAACGATACAGGCGCGGATAGCCGGGACGTTCCACCACAGTTACTTTTTGTCCACCAGGGCCAGAAGGATATCAAGGAGGTGCATTGGCATCCACAAATTGCTGGGACAGTTATAAGTACAGCGCTTGATGGGTTCAATATTTTTAAAACTATATCTGTGTAGCACTGCATCACATTATTATATGCGGGAAACTAGTAGAGTCCAATGCTATTATTCGCTTTTGGGGCACGAATCTAGAGGAATAATGAGCATACTACAGGAGCTTCCTTCTGTTATACTTGCCTTTGATATATTTTTTTGAATGAGGTCAGTCAGAACAGCATACATGTTTCGAATGTCTAGTAAATGTTGCCGTGCAATATAGAGTTGTCTCTCGTCGTGTTCTTTCAAAGCAAGCTGTAAAAGAAAAATTGAAAACGCGGCTCAGATCAGAATCAGAGAGGCATACGGTATAGTCTTCAACGTTTGGGTACTTTAATATCTTAGAACAGATTTTCGCTCTGGCGAGATAGTCTTGGCGAGGCGTATCACGTAAATTATAGGCACTTTCCTGAGCTCGATGTAACTCGGCCAATGCCTCTGCATCGTGAATGTAAGGAGTTTGAGAATGATATATAGAATCGGACTGCCATACCTTCTTGTATCTGTACACCTTGATACTAGTTAGGTGGATGGCTTTGTGAAGGGGTTTGGAGAGTTACCGAAGTTGTCGCCACTGAGTATATCTATATTAGGGAGTAGTGGTTCCTTACTTGAATAGACTCACTCTTCTATTCTATTGAAAGAATGCATTAGCTCAGTTTGGACTACGAAGGATTAACAAGTACTTTGGCATTGTGAGGGTCACCCAAAGCTTGACTTGGTCCTGAGTAGGATTTGGAGGGATTAGTTCCTTTATGGTCCTTTCCAATGTGGTAAAACGCACAATCATGGCGGCAAATTGGCTACATTCACTTTTCACAACATCGTGAACATTGTGTGACATATGGTGATTAGCAAGGATGCGACCTTGCGTTGGTGCATGTTGGCCATCGTCCCTTATAGAAGTCGTTTGATCGTCTTGTGATTCATTGTCTCTTTTTCGTTTCTTACTAGCAGGACCGTTTATTAACGAAATAGGAGGATAGACGGTTGTATCTGTAAAAGTGTCCGCATGTGAGGTGTGGAAAGGGGAATCTGCAGTCAGGGTTGTTTGCAGGAGCTGGTGCAGCTCTCTTGGAGCAGTAAATTTGAATATCTGACAAGAAAGAAGGGGACTGTCTTACAATATCTTGAAACAATGAGCGCAGAGCTGTTGCATTAGTGCAGGCGCAACACACCTTGCTTGGAAACTTGATGAAAACAACTTCTTCTCCCTCCTTTGTGACAAGTTTGCGGAAAATCTGGAAAGTGTTTTAAATTGTAATTTCCACAATCACGCGTTATGAGTACCTCAATTTTCTCTGCCAGTTCCCCCTCCATGGCTTGACCTGGGCGCGCGACGAGAGCCCAAAGTGTGTTGCGCAACTGTAAAGAAGTAAGTAGGGCAGTTGTTTGTCAAGGTTTGCCTTATAGACATCTCTGCCAACGGTCCGGTAGCACCATTGTGGGGTGGGCCTGCCAGTGATCTAACATTCTCTCTCGCCATGTCTACCCAAGATGAGAGCGATGCTATCTCTGCTTTAACTGGGTTCTCTCTGGATCACCTCATAGGAGGTCTTTCTCTACCAGCGGGCACAAGCTCAGGATTAGCGAACCGGCTCGGCATTACTGGCATACCAACATTAAGCTCTGGTCAAATATACAGCGACAAGTGGGACGAAGATGATGCTGATGCAGTGGGACCTGAACAGGGGGAGGACTATGAGGACGAGATCGACCGAGAGATGCGTGAAGAAGAAGAGTCTGATGATGCTTTAGTGAAGCAGGAAGTTCATTCCCCTGATGGTATGCGACAGAGACAGAAACGTGTCCGCGTCGTCAAGAGGCTTGTCGAACGGCCAAAGAGCGTATATGAGCGCTTTCCCGCTTTTGAAAAGAACAAGATCCTAGATTTTAGTGAACTTTTCAAGGGATACACTGGCCAGAAATCCCGACTGGTCAAGCGACCATTTTATGGTATGCCAATTTAAACAGTGCAGGCTGTGATTGTTTATCTCTTCATAGTGGAAACGGCTTACCCTCGTAAGAAGGAAATACCAAAGGGATTCTTGGATGCCGTCGTGGGTGATACGAAACGACAAGTAGAAAGCAAGCGCGTCGAAGATGTTGTATCATCTGGAAGTGTCGAGGTTGATCTACGCCGGGCTCTCGAAGTAAGTGATATGGTCATGCACTACAGTCTATGAACGCTGACCTCAACCAGGCTCGCGAAAAAACTGAGGTTCCTGTCAATCTACCTCTCCACGACCGCACGTTCGACCTTGTGCTCCTTTCTAATTGGGAGGAGCAGATTGTCTTTGATTCCGACCCCACAGGGGGTTCAGTGCCATACATGGAACACAACCTCACAACGCCAGTCAACAAAGCATTAGAATCCGGCGCATGGACACAAAGCATTATATGGGGTCCCAATGCGCCATTCAGAGATTTTACTCAGCTAGAATTCAATCATGAAGACGACGTAATTCCCGACGAGCGTAGCGGTATGTTATCCAATAATGAAATATCCACACTACTAACCGGAGTTCCTCAGTGGAAATGGTCAGGCCAAGAAAGCGAATAAGAACGGACGCCGGTCCACTTCGTGATAAGTTTAACATCTCCAACGACCAATATTACGAAGTGGCAAAGGAAGGAGGACGCCATCGTGTACGACAAACCTTTGGGCAACTTGTGGTAGAACATGCTTATCCTGCTCAAAAACTTCAACTACCATTTGTAAGTAATGTTGATTCAATAAACGCGCTTTTCCTGAACACTGTTGTACACAGTATAAGACTCGTCTGTCTAAACAAGAAGCGCGCTCTTTTCACCGTCCGGCTCTGCAATTCCCCTCCAATATCGAATTACGCTTTAGCAAGGTTCGTACAGCGAAAAAGAAGAAAGACAAAGCTGGGAGAAAAGTAGGAAAGGGTGGGAATGTTGGTGAGGGACTTCGCAAAACAATCGACCTAAGTTTAAAAGATACCAGCACTTTCGTTTTGTGGGAATACTCTGTGAGTTGGCCGCGAGTTTTTCTTTTTTTTGTTTCTTTTAGTGTTTCTCAACGCTGACGGCTGTGCAGGAGGAGCATCCACCTATAATACCTAATTTTGGAATGGGGAGTGCTTTGGTGAACTACTATCGTAAAAAGGATGAGAAGGATGAGCACGTACCAAAAGTTCGTCAGCAAAGATACACATCCTTGTCAACTCTCAACTTCTTCACAGTTCGATCTTGGAGTCCCGTTCGTTTTGGAACCCCAAGATGAATCTCCCTTCATGAAGTTCGGTTACGTCTATCCGGGAACAACTATGCCAGCTTTGTACAGTAATCTCGCAAGAGCCCCACTTTTTCGCCACAAGCCCTATCCAACTGACTTTCTGGTGGTGAGGTAAGAGATAATTGTTTCATCGTTCCATGTGTCTCTCAGTTCATCGTACTCAATCTAGGAGTACGATTAAAGGCGAGACAAGATATTTCCTACGAGAAATCAAGAACTTGTTTGTTATTGGACAGACTTATCCGGTCACTGAAGTTCCGGGGCCACATTCGCGAAAAATTACAAACACCATAAAGTTTCGCCTTCAGATCATAGCTTTCAAACTTCTCAGGAAAAGTCCTGGGGAGCGGCTCAAGATATCACGTTTGATGAAGTATTTTCCAGACCAAAACGAGTTGCAGATGAGACAGAGGCTCAAGGTGCTTTTACTTGCTTGTTCTTGCGCAGTGTGCTCATATGTATTCATAAAGGAATTCATGGAGTACCATAGACGAGGTCCCCATCAAGGATTTTGGCGTTTGAAGTCGAACTGGACTATTCCAAATGACGCAGACATGTTGAAGATGGTGGGACCAGAGCAGGTGGTTTTAACGGAAAGCATGCAAGTTGGGCAGCGCCATCTTCAAGACGCAGGCTATAGTCAAGTTGCAGACGTAGCAGAAGGCGATGAATCGAACCTCTCCGTTGAGCAACAGCTGGCACCTTGGATTACCACCAAAAATTTTCTCTTTGCAACGCAAGCTAAAGCTATGCTCCGTCTACATGGCGACGGCGATCCCAGTGGCCGAGGAGAGGCATTTAGTTTTATTCGTATTTCTATGAAGGATATCTTTGTGAAGGCTGGGGAGGATTATGAACAGAAAATGGGTAAGCTCTTCATCACGTTATGACCGGGTTACGCGACTTAATCAATGGACTAGCCGAGGCCGAGAACCGACCCAAGTCCCAACATCGGTACAATGTTGCAGAACAACAGTCCATCTACAAGTCAGAGATAGAGCGTGTATGGAAAGCCCAGTTCGACTCGCTGAGTCGGAAGGACGAACCCCCATTGACAGCAGAAGATGAGGCGCGCTATGCCAAGAAACCCCCCCAGCCTCCAAGGCGTGATTCTCGGCCGCCTTCACCGACCTTCAGCCGTGCATCTTCCGTAGAGCGGGATCGAGAGATGAGCCTGGGACCAGACGGAAACAAAAGGGTGCTACGGATTAAACGACTGGTATGCTGAGACGTTCGGTTTTAGAGATGTTTTACTGAATTTTGGCAGATTGATGGAGAATGGCGAACTGAAATCATACGGGACCCTGCCGTCATACGTGCGTACGTGCGAGGCAGGCAAGCCATTGAAGAAGAGTCTACCCTTGCAGACAGCTTGGCGCCAACAGGTGATGCAGATAAAGACAAGCGCGCGAAGAGAAGGTGATTTGTCAAACCGTTCCCGAGAACTCGTACTCGATCTTGACATTGAATTTAGGCTGGAAGAAGAGATCGCCAGAATGAAGAAGAACCAAGAGAGGCGCCTTCACAGGAAGAATGCCAAGATAGTAAAAGAAGGAGGCACGCCTATGCAACTCAACAGGCCTGTCAAACCCGATACCACGGTAAGCATTTCGCTACAACTTGTCCTGCCAAGCCATGGAACCAACCTTTTTATCACAGAGACGATGTGGTCACTGTGGTCAGATGGGCCACATGAGTATGTCGACCCTCGTCCGTAATTGGAATGACCTTCACAGCTGAAATGATTTGTAGAAACTAACCGAAAGTGTCCTCGATGGGCAGAATTCAACAGTGGCACAGCGCCTGCTACACCTTTACCACAGGGGTCCGCGACCAGCCCGCCGCCCGTCACAGCAAACTTGCCGAATTTAGGCTTCAACCGTGGTCCTTCGAGTACAGCGTTTGGATTCCCCGCCGTTCCTTCACCTCTAGCCACAAGCCCTCCAATGTCCGCTATAAACATGGACGAAGATCCAGCAGTGCCACCAACACCATCTGGGTCAAATCCCAAGATAAAGTTGACACTTGGCAAGCGGGTGTAATAAATCCTTCTGCTTGAAAGTTGTAGTGATTCTCTACTTGTACAATATGCACCCCCTGTGCACGGACAACTAACTGAACCAATAGAGTGTATAAAAGGTCGTTGTGATATAGCTATGATATTATAATTGTACAAGTGTTTAATAATTCAACCCAGCAGTGTGCGCAAGTACAAATCAAGACTGAGAGAAGGAAGCTAGGTTGACTGGAAAGACGAGTGGGTGTCTTTGAACTTGAGGTTGATATCGACAATCAAGCGGAGAATTAGCTCGGCATGGCGTTTCCTGTCTTCAGGGCTTATGTCCCCTATACGATTCTCAAGTTCAATTCGCTCAATCTCTTTCGTCAAACCCTCTGCCTCAGGTGTACGCGCTCTAAGCGCCGGTGACGCGATTGACCGCAGACTCGGAAGAACGGTAGGTTCACTATTAGTCGAGGAATGGGCCGAGTTTGGCGTTGATGCACGAGAGGATGGAGAAGGAGAATTATACAAGTGTTGCATTGGTGGAAGTTTGAATTGCGCGTCGCCATCGGTGAGTAACGGGTATAGCGAATGTCCCTTGGACGGTGACGTGAAAGACGAAGGGGTGAGTTTGGCGGGCGGGCCGCGATGAAGTGGTGCGAGAACCTTTGGTTCAATCGGTTCTGGGCGTGAGGACTGCGTACCAGGTACAGTTTTCAATGGCACAATGGTGCGCATCGTCTTTGGCATAAAGTCAGGCCGGACAAGATGCGGAACAGGTGGAGCTCCTCTGGAGCCATGCAGGTAATCAAAGGTGGCCGCATCGGGCATAGACAAAGATACCTGGGGCGGTGTAGTGTTGATCGGAGTAGATACTGTAGAATGAGGCGAGCTGCTCTCGAGAGGAGGTGTAGGATGGTGGTAATAAGAACCAGACGTGGGAATATACTTCCCAGACTGAGACCGGCGGCTATGTGAGTAATCACTGTTATAATTGACCGAGGGGTCGTTCATGTTCCCGTATATACCGTTGTATTGATTTGAATGGACCGAGGAATTAGTCGGCCTCGCTATATGGTATGGGTGGTTGAATTGCGAGGAATGGTTATTGGAAGAGTATCCATGATCGGGAGAGAAGCTGGTGGTATTGCTGGGGATGCCAGGCATGCCGGTTAAGCCCAGTTGCCCAAGGCTCACTGCATCAAAATATGTATCAGGAGAGAAAGTTTGAGAGTGATGGCCGTTCTGTGGATGAGAAGAGTGGGTGCGTGTGGCCCCGGAGACGTCGCGTCCTAGGGTAACAAGGAACTCGTTCACGGCAGCGAGCTCCTCGGGAGTACGGATATCGAGAGAAACAGAACGGGGATTGAAGTGGGCAGAGTGCCCGTTGGTGTGTGCATTGCTCTGGGAATTGGCAATATAGTCCAATCGTTCTGCCATCCCTGCAAAAGAATTGCCTTATTAATAGGGAAGGAAGCAAGAAGGAAGAGGTGACCCACGTGGGTCGTAAGAGGGGTTCACCCTCCGTTTCTTCATGTCTGTGAAGAACTCTTCGATGCCATAGTCGTGTGACCGCTTGGAGCCTGCGGTAATGGAGGCGTCCCAAGAAGAGAGCTGCTGGTTTTGCAGAAAGACTTCATGGGGAGGGTGGGATTGTGCAGAGGAATGGTCAAGCTCCGGGGAAGGGGTTGATAAGATGGCAAAATGAGATCCTGAGAAGGGTATGGGTAAATTAATTACTGCAGTGATGAAGTGATGGGACTACCGTCGGAACCTGTAGAGGAATGGGACTTTGAACGCGAAGGGGGTTCTCTGAGATGATTTGAACTGGCGGAGGAGGATTTGGAGGAGGTACTTTTTGTCTCGGAGATGCGGGGAGCGGAGTCGCCGCGTACACGGGAAGTGTAGGCGGGGTCGACGACAGTGATAGCCTTGGAGTGCTTGTGCTGCTGGTGATGCTCTTCGGTGTGAATTTTTTCGTGCTTTTTGAGATCTTGAGGTCGCTTGAAAGATTTTTTGCAAATCTAATGGGGGAAATGAGGCAGGGATGTGGTAGTAGTAGGACAGAGAGACGTACCTCGCAGACGTGGGGCTTGAGCGGGGTGTGGACTGGTAAAGGGGTGAGAAGATGTGACTCGGAGGAGAGAGAATTGGGATACCTCTGAGATGGCTGGTGATATGGTCGCGTTTTGCACAGGAAGTGCCACAGTCTTTCCACTTGCAGGTGAGACAGAGGTTGTTGGTGCTCTTGCGACCGATGTGGTCGTTGCAGAGATGGTTGTAGAGAGCCTCTGGGTCGCCAAAGGCCAGAGTGCAGTCGATCCAGAGACAACGATGAGCAGGAGTGGAGATATCAGGGGAAGGAGAGACGGGGGACGGGGACGGGGAGTGGGACATTGGATAAGACCAGGACTGGAAGGGGACTCGATGGAATAGGCCGTTCATGATTCAAGTTTTAAACTGTTTAAAACCGAGTCCAAGCCAAGCCACGTCCGATCGAAACAACCGAAGCCAAGCCCAGCGCCAAGCCATGCTCCAGCCAAGCTCTTCTTGGCAGGACCCCAAGCCTTATTCCTGGGGTCCACGCCAAGACCTTTTAATTATTATTATTATTATTATTTAATTATTACTCGTTGTCTGCATTCACCCGGAGCACCTTCACCCACTCCCGATAGTTAAAGTTCCCTTGTCGGTCCGTGAACGCCCCCTTCAACAACCGGTCCATTTCCCTCTCATCCATCCGCTCTCCCACCTCGCTTAGCCACTTTCGCATCTCCTCAACCTTCACCAGCCCACTGTCGTTCTCATCAAACGACGAGAATGCCTCCAGTAGCTCTGCTTCCGTGTCAAATTCAAACAGCCGTTCGCTCATCATCGTCAGGAACATCGTAAAGTTGATCCCTCGGTCACTCTCGTCCAAGTGCGTCGCTCGCCCCATTCCCCCAGGCCGTGCACTCAGCAGCTCATCCAACATGTGTTTCGACGGCGTTATTCCTTCACTCATCAGCCATCATATCCAGCCAGCGCCGGGCGACATACCAAGGCTCGAGAAAATCTCTTTTAGATCACTCTCGTTCACCCATCCGTCCTTGTCATGGTCAATCAGTTGAAACGCTTCTTTGAACTGCTGGATCTGCGGCGCTTGGAACAGCGAAAACACCCCTGAAGGTTCCCGCCGCGCACGCGACTTTTGTGCCTTTGTCAACTTTGTCGGCGTAATATTGGGTGATAGGTAGTCTGGGTATCGAGACATTGTGGTTTGGATCTAAACACAACAAGTGGCTGTGCAACATGCATCATTCAAGCTTCCTCGGACTATCTTAGCAACTCCAAGTATCTCTGTACTGTATTGACTTCATCACGTCGTGATTTTCTTGGAATACACCCTCCACATCAACCAGAGTACCCAAGTCTTCGGCAGCCACTTGAAGATCGCAAACGTGGTAGCATTTGCCCCAATCGACATGTACAAAGGTGGCGTCTTGCTTAGAGCCTTTGTGACCACCTGCTTGGCAAACGCATCCGTTGGCATGGATCCTGGCGCCTGGCTCGCATAAATCCGCTGTATAATGTTCGGGAGAAACCTAGAGTACAGTGATCCCTCCGGAAGACCGAATCGTGCATTCGCATTGTCCGATATATTCGATTGTATCCCCCCCGGCGCCACATGGAGGATCGATATATTGAATGGCTTGCATTCCATTGAGAGCACATCACTGATGCTTTGCACTGCTGCTTTTGACGCACAGTATAGCCCGTTCCACGGTGTCGCACTTAATAACCCTTGTCAAGATGTAAATAACCATCTCCTATAACTGAACTCACACTTCTCCTACTATCGATCCAATATTCACTATCACTCCACTTTGGCGTTTTGCCATGTGAGGAATCACCGCTTTGGCCATGCGCAGGACAGCAAATGTATTAGTGTCAAAATTCTTCTTGATATTATCCATAGACTGGTCTATCAAAGGGCCTGAAAGGAGCTTGATATAAATAAAATTCAAGGCTGAGCTGAGGAGACCTACCCGCATAGGTTAACCCGGCGTTGTTGACCACAATGTCGATCTTCCCCTCAACATCTACAATGTGTTTGATGACACTCTCAACAGCTTCATCGCTGGTCACGTCCAGGCCCAGCTTTTCAACCATGTTGTATTGAAAATCTCCAATGGCTTCAACCCTACGTGAGGTCGCATAAACCTTGCACCCCTGACGGGCAAATTCATTACAGCTTCCAGCGGCATCCGCAGGTTATGAATATCTCAATGCTGTGACAAATATTGATACTTACAGTGCAAACCCGATGCCCCCTGTAGAACAGCCTGTCACTAAAACGATTGGGGACATGACAGTTGGAGATAATGAGTGATGATAGGCGGGTGAGTAAAATCAAGCGTCACACACGAATGTGAACAATGTGCACATGAACATGGCGAGCATCCTTAAGCGGCAAATATTTCAGTAGAATCCGGTGCCACAGGTGAGGGCTCGTAATCGCAGAGGCAACTTGTAAGGGGCCCGAAGGAACCCAAAGGAACCCATGTCATGATGTGGCTTGACCTGGCTTGACGGGGCATACGGTCACACCGGAACTTTGATTCTTTCTTTGGCTCTTGCTTTCATCTTCACTCTTTCTTGTTTTCAACTTTCCTTCTCTCAGCTCCCACATCTTAACAAAGAACACTCGTTGGACTCCATTATACATGCTTTTCTCTCGGATACATCTCACCCAGCTCGTAACGTCTCTATTGTGTTCAGTCATTGCGGGCGCGGTACCCGCACGGCGAGCTACGGTGTGCAATGGTCATGCCGAGCTCTGTGACAGAACCTATGGGACAGTTTCTTTCGTTGGTACACATGACTCCTATGCAGTGCAATTGGGAGACTTCAATTGTAAGTGGCCTTTCATTACGGGTCAAGTCTTGCTAATGTCCCTCCAGTCGCAGTTAACCAGGATCACGACAGTATGTACCGCCGCTAACATGTTTTTCCCAGTTTCTGATCGGGAGACACAGTAACAACTCAGTTGAACGATGGGGTACGTATGTTACAAGTGCAGGCCCATGTACAGAGTGGAGTGATCAAGCTATGCCACACAAGCTGTGTGAGTTGCAAGTCGCTCTAACCTTTGCCCTACCATGCTGACTTTCCTGATAGTCGCTTTATGACGGGGGAACTCTTGAAGATTACCTCAAAACAGGTGACACTCAGCGGCGATCCCAAAACGTCATGCATTCTAATCCCATATAACTAGTTAAAACTTGGCTGGACTCAAACCCAAATGAAGGTATGTGATGTGTATTTCTTTGAGGAATTTGACTGACTCTGTCCAACTAGTTCTATCAATACTTATCGTGAATATTGATGGTGCACCCCCGACTCAGTATGACACAATATACAAGGCCGCAAGCGTTGATACCCTGTCATTCGCACCTGCAACTTCCTCGTTGCAAGCATCAGCATGGCCAACACTTGGATCTATGATTGATTCAGGAAAGCGGCTTGTCACCTTCCTTGATAGCAAAGCGGATACAACAGTGGTTCCATATCTCATTGATGGTTCGTAATTCAAGATATTTGTGTTTCACATTTCGCGTTCCTGAACTCTCCCTCTGCAGAATTCACAAACATCTGGGAGACCGCTTTCAACGTGGTTGACCCTGCGTTGTTTAACTGTTCTGTAGATCGCACTAAAGGTGATGCTGCCACTCAGATGTACCTCATCAACCATTTCCTGGATAGGCTAGTGCTCAAACAGCCGGTTCCGGATGTTGACAAGGCTAACATTACAAACGCTGCTACTGGAGATGGTTCTCTTGGAGCACATGTTGACACCTGTGTCGCTATCAACACAAGGGCACCCAACTTTCTTCTTGTGGACGTAAGTGCTTGATGTACGAGTATGGATTGGGTTTAACGCGATGATGCAACTTAGTTCTATGAATTTGGCGGTGGATCCGTCTTCGAGGTTGCTGCTGCGATCAACAAAGTGACCTACTCTCCGACCACTCCAATCGCCCAACCATTACCCAAGACATCGGGTTCAGCAACTTCGACATCAACTTCTTCCAGTGGTACAGGAACAACAAAAGGCAATGGTGCATTGTCTTCACATACATGTACATATCTGTTGGGGTTCCTGACTCTCCTAGCTACTTTTGGAGGATATGTTGTGTTGTAGTCGCATATCAACTATTACACGGACATGGACAATTCAACTACATGACACATCCAGCAGCAGAAGTTCCAAGTCGACGACATTTATCATTTTTTCCTCTCTAATCGCCACTTGTAAACTCGAGGTTTGTATGTCTCCTCGTTCACTCTTTGAGATGATTTCCTTGCCTTTCCTTTTCGTGCGTCAATCTCGTCCTCATCGTCCTCTGAACCAGAATCACCTTCAACCTTTTCAACACCTTGAATTTTCTTTCGGCCTCCTTTCCCCATCATCAATCGCTGCATCTCAAATTCCCGCTCTGTGTATCGCAGTTGTTTGTCTCGCACTAACCGAGCAGATAGTTCTTTCAGTAGTCGACGCCGTTGTTCTCCCGGCACTGTAGTGACAAGTTCCATTTCTTCATTGGTCGAAATATCAGATTTCGGCTTCTTCGTTTTCTTGCTCGTCGTCTGCTTCCAACCCAGGTCTGCTGCTAGATGAATACTTGGATCTAGACCAACTTTTGGAGGGGTAGGCGCGTCATCTAATGGTTTGTAATTGCGTGCTGAAGAAAAATAAGTAAATTGCAGTCAATCATCCGAATACACTGAAGAAGTACCTTCTTCCTCATTGCCCACGAAAATAATGTGTTTGGGTTTCCGTTTGCTTGGCTTCAACTGATTTGAGTTTGTAGATAATATTCCAGCATCGATAAGTATTTGGGTCTCCTGTTCATCAAGTCCGTCCTCAGCCTCCAGCGACCCTGGTTTAATTAGATCCGCCATCGCCATCAGCTGACATTTTAGTTTGTCGAGTTTCTAACATTCAGTCGAAAAGATGAGACCAATTTGGGACGCCACCAAGATCACGCACCTTGAGTCCCGCAGCTCGCATTGTACGGACATAATTCTCGTCCTGCGTTTTGAGGACCTTTACTATATCTGTTGGTAGAGCACTATTGCCTCGGTCTTTGATATGAACTCCGTTCTAAAGCGGCTCAGAATGAGAAGAGGGCTACTAGATACCAAAACCCACCTTGGTGCCCTCATTTCGCATGGAAAAATAGAATTCATCCTTGTTTCTGTCTGCTGCTTTTTGTCTGAGGCGCGTCAAACGGTCCTGCTTGGAGTGGTAGTCCCTAGCTCGTTTAACATAATCAGCATGCTTTTCAAGGATGCCTAGCTTGGAGCGATGGGCAAGCTGGGAGCGCTCCTTGTGATTACGACGATGAATGGAATTCCTGAGTGAGGAAGTCATGGAGGCGTGACAGTGGTGTGACTAAACGAGTTTATCACGGATCGTCCTCAAAAAACGTCCAGAGCGTTATTTGATCGCAATTTCCTGCTGAAAATCTCGGAATATCACAACTTGGACCCAATATGAGCTTTCAGCATTTCCGGCTGGGCGAACTGTCTCTTCACCAACCCCTTCCTCCTCATCTTACCCACGCCCAGGCTGCCCCTGCATCTTCCACGTCCACTTTTTCTGCCTCCTTGGGTCCTTCCAACTCCTTTCCCTCTAATTCTACTAAATCCGCAGCCCATTCAAAACAGCCCTATGGTTCTGGTGACTCTGATGATGGCTATACTTTAGTCTTTCCCAATCTGGCCGCTTTCCAGGAATGGCGTACCCAGGAAGAGGAGCGCCAGATCGTCGAATTTGTGAAGGTGTGTTGTCCGCCTCGTCCTTGATCTCGATTTTTGAACCCGCACCATAGGGAGATACCCATGGCAGCAAAGCTGTACCACCGCGATTCAAAGATCATACAAAGTTGGTTTGCGCAAGACATTCCCGGAGCGGTAGAAAGAAGTATGTGAAGAAACACCCAGAACGGGTCAGAAAGGTCCCTAGTCGAAAGGTCTGCCCCCTGTGTATCGATGATAAGCCGAGTCCTTATTGCTTGGCGTTAGCTCGATGGCCAGGGCTGCCCTGCGTCAATCAGCTACAAAACATACTTTGACACTGAAGAAGTCCGTGCTTGTTGTGAGGAGATTATCTATTTGAAACTTGAAACTGAATACTGACCCAGCTACCATTCACAGATCTTTCTCAGCACTCACATGAAATAGGACCAGCCAATCTACCGTTCACACGTCGTGGACGCAAGGCGGCCACCCAGCGAGAGAAAGAGCGCACAAATACCACCACCTCACCTCCAGATTCATCGACGCCTGCTCCGACCATAAATACTATCGCTGGTCCCTCATCTACACCACAACAATCTACCGGCATATTTACGTCTGTGCTAGCACCACTACCTGGACAAACTTCATACCAGCCTTTGCCGCCTCAAACCTTCACCTATGCACCAGTACAACATTACCCTCCTCCCCCTCCCTCTGTTGTTCCAACTATGTCTCACGACCGCTGGGAGAACATGGCAACGCTTTTCAATTCTCTCCGTGAAAATGCTCGCAGTTTTGAGTATCCGATTGCGAGCGTTACTGCCTTGGAATCAATCTTGATCAGACTGTATCTGGAGAGTCCTGTTGGGCTCGGTCCTCAGCCTACTATGGCTGCCATCATGCAAAATCATATGTCCCGTCCAGCACAGCAGGTATCTCAAATGAATGGGTCAACGGCAGGTGGCAATGTGTCCGACAGCACCAATGGTACTGGGGAGGACAGTTCGTAAGCATAGTGGGCAGGGTTGAGGGTATACGTACAATTTAGCTATTTGTTTCCATTGTACTGTTTCTCCTTTCTCGTGGCTTTCAGGGTATTGTAGGTTTTTAAAGAAAAGTAATTAGGTCCACGTGTTGACGTGACGCATCCGATCAGCTGGTGTGGTGCTTCTAATTCTTACGGCCGTACGAGTTAACTCAGATGTGAAAGTCCGATATTCCTTACCCTTTCACTCCTACATCATGTCCGCTTTTCATTTTGCAAAACAGGCCTTTGGTCGCGAGAAACCTCATGTAAGATTGCAATGCTTGATTCACTACTTCCTCTATCTGAACGATCTCTACAGTCTTCCATCACAGATTGGGTAGATATTCTCACATCAAGCGGAATCCAAGAAGAGGCGTACGATGGGTGGGCCAAGTTCTATCAACTCACACCTCACGGCTCATCCGACTTCCAGTATCCCAGAATTAGTTGATGCAATCAACCTTCAAGCGGCAGGGTGCGTTTGTCATTCACCAAACCAAGCACTGTTTTCATTCATCTATCTGATATACTTAGATCCACCGAAGCGTCTCGAGCGTTGCGCAAGAAGTTAAAGCACGGGAACACTCATCAACAGTATCGTTCTCTTGTTGTATGTTTCAACTTTCCTCCGCTTACTGCTCACATCGTGCCTACACTTATTTCTTACAGTTACTCAAGGCTCTAGTCGAGAACTGCGGCCCTAAGTTTGCAAGTATGAAACTTTCACCTATACAATAATTAAACATCGATTTACCAGTAATGTAGCGATCTTCGCCGATGGCCAATTGACAGATGCATTGAAGTATATCTCCTCCGATCCCGCCGTTGACAAGAGAGTCCGGAAGAAGCTTGCTGCTGTCCTTTCTTCATGGCGTGAGCAATTCAAAGACGACCCATCGATGGCTTTGGTCGCTGGATTATACCGTCAATGTGGTAGCGAAGCCAGACGACAGGATATGGCTGTCCTGATAGGATTAAATCCTGACGACATGAAGAAAAACGAAAAATCAAGTGCGAAGCGAAGGGCCAAGAAGGAGAAGGAGGGAAGGCCAAAGAGAGGAGAGGAAGAGAGGCATCCGCGTCAAGGCACAAACCAGTCCCAGCGCGCTCCCTTCGAATTCGAGAAGGTGCTTGCGTCTCTCAACAAAATTTGGAAATTATATTGATACCGGGTAGTAGGAGAAGCCCAAGGTTTTAGCAAGTATTGTGGAGGCTTCGCAGGCGTCCAGCAATCTCGTTAATGCTATCACAGTTAGTTCATTCTATGCTTTACTTTTGGTGGCCTGCTCCAAGCTCGTTACAGCTCGTCAACCCAGAAACAGATAGTGTCCAAACGAATGAACGCGTCCAGGAATGTCTGTTGAAAGCCAGACAGGTCAGGAAACCTGTTATTCGATACATTCAAGTAAGTTTTTAGGTCAATTGCACCTTTGCGGTATATCCTTGTACAATTGACCAGCCCAAACAATATCAAGCTGGTAGAAAACGAAGAACTGATTGGAACTCTGATTGAAACAAACGAACGCATCATGGCCGCAATAGAGACATATGAACAGCTTCTTGTCCAACAGTCGGATTCCGCAGCAGAAACTACAACTGCTATGACGCACAGTCTTGCCTCTTCGCATATTAGTAGCGAAGATTCAGGACATGAAAGACAACCAGGGGACACACAGGATTATATCACCCAAGAACATGATTCACACTTACATCCTGATCTACAAGATCTTAATTTCGGTCCCCTTGGAAATTCCTCGGCCAATCTCCCACCTCCTCTCCGACCTTCAGCACATTCCGATGATCACAGGGAAGACGAGGATATTCGAGGATCTCTTTCAGATTACAGCGATTATTCTTCTGACGAAGAAGCACATGGGATGACATCAGGATCATTGCAGCAGAGCAGAGGCAAAAGAGATTACGTCGATGTCTCTGACGACCCAGGCGATGATTCGAACGCTCGAGTTCCTCTAACCCGTACGAAAGAAGATGATCCATTCGCAGATCCATTCGCAGATGAAATAGCAGTTGGTCCTTCGAAAAGATGGTGAGACTAAATACCATAGTTTGCGTGGATTCTCGGGATTGGAATTATGGATTAAATCTATTTAGGTTATATATTTTTATGAGCGAGATGTTTGTAAGGGAGAAGTACCAGACAATGTGAATGATGATAAGGCACCTTTAACCGGAGCATAAATTGCACAAGCTCCAGCCTTGTGGTAGGCGAAACCTACTACACCCACTCGATTATACCCTGATTGTTTTGCTGGCCAATCCAAAATGGTTTCAAAGCTGCTGGCAATCGAATTCCACTGAGCTCGCCATGCTCGTTGAAGAATGCGCCATTTTCTAGTAGAGCAATGATGAGGCGAGGAATAGCGGCTGCCGTCCCATTTAGTGTGTGAGCAAAGGGAAGGGGCGTTAGTGTCGATGTGAGAGAATCTGCCTCTGTGCCACTTGCGTGACGGCGATAGCGGATATGCAAACGGCGAGCCTGATAGTCTGTGCAATTGGAGAGTGAAGTAACTTCACCCCAGCCACCTCGACCTGGCATCCACGCTTCTAAATCATATTTTTGGTACGCACTAGCACCGAGTTCTTCAGTTGGCATATTCAGAACCCTAGACTCAAAGTCAATAAGAAAAGGTTGAAGGTTGAGCGTAGGACACCCACCGGAAGGGAAAACCGAGGCCTTTAAGAATGATCCGCTGCAAGTCAAGTAATTCTTTCGTCATAGTCTCACTCCCATCTTCTGTTGTTACAACAAACAGTTCGACTTTCGTGAACTGATGTACCCGATACAAACCCCTCGTATCTGCTCCGCGTGCGCCAGCCTCAGCTCTGAACGAGTGGCCGACTCCGACTACTTTCAGTGGTAGTGTCGTGGAAGAAAACACTTTATTGGCGAACATCCCGGCCAAAGGGATTTCTGCGGTACCCGACAACACAAGTTCTGGAGACGAAGGAGAAGTATGTATGTGATACATTTGAGCCATAGGTGGATCAGAGTTATCGCGCGGTTGAAACCCACACCGGCTTGCGATGTCAGACCGCACAACGTCAGGCGTGAGCACTGGTGTAAACCCATGTTGCACTGCGACAGATAACGCGTAGTTGGTTAACGCAACCTCTAGCAGTGCAGCTTCATTCAACAGGTAATACCACGACGAACCCGTGACGGTGGAGCCGCTCTCGAGATCAAGGAGGCCAAATTTCTTGCATACGGAAACATGGTCCCTTTCTGGATCAGCTGGGGTAGGGATTGATCCATGGGTAGAAAGAGTTACTGCGCATGATTCTGGGCCCAGTGGACTGTCGGGATGTGTGTCGTTTGGTATTGCCAAGGCGAGCGTAAGAAGCTCGTGTTCTACCTCAGTAACCGCCGCTTCCAAACCCGCGACCTCTCCTTTCAGTTGTGTGGCTTCTTTTAAAGCAGCTGTTTTAGCATTGAGATCACCATCGTCAGAGGCTCGCCGAATAATCTCTCCAACCAAGGACCGCGTGTTGCGTTTCGCATTAAGAGTGCTTTGCAGACGCTTTAATTCGGTATAGCCACGAGCAACATGGTCAATTGCGCTGGTAGGAACGGGAGCTTTGCGATTCATCGCGTTGATGGACTTTTTTATGACGTTCTCTGCGATAGCGCGATAATCAATACGAGGATGGGGGAGGGCGGTTGTCGGCCGAGTAGCATGGGTATGAATTGTTTTGGATGGGAAGTTGCATCTCCGAAGTCTCCTAGCTCAATTTCTGTGGTTAAGATCTTCAATAGAACGAATAAAACACAACTCACTAGTAAAGGAGCGGCGAGCAAACATAACTTAAACTTGGGCCTGGCTGAGGGAAGGTGACAGCTTTGCGTGCTGAGAGTGAGAAATCTCTAGGTACACATAATGATTCTGTCACTTGATTTGTGACCGTTCGCGTTTGTTCTCTTCACTGGCCATGGCTGCAGGGACCTCCACAACAAAGGCGATAGAAATTCCATATGAACTCCCATGGTAAATGCTTAATGGTTCAACCTTCCTGTTCATACTGACAAGTAGTCCGTTCTCAGGGTAGAAAAATACAGACCACATGTTCTTGATGACGTTGTTGGCAACGCAGAGACAATCGATCGCCTCAAAGTCATCGCGAAGAACGGAAACTGTCCTCACATAATTATCTCTGTATGCCCCGTGGAAGTTATGTAGCTTATCATTTTGACACCAGACACTTAGGGCATGCCTGGCATTGGCAAGACAACAAGTATCCATTGTTTAGCTCACCAACTACTTGGAGACGCGTACAAAGAAGGCGTGCTGGAGCTCAACGCGTCAGACGAACGGTGAAATGATCTGTGGTCGACTTTTGAGATGTTACCTCATTTTTTGATTCCAAGAGGTATCGATGTCGTTCGAAATAAGATCAAATCCTTTGCTCAAAAGAAAGTCACCCTACCCCCTGGCCGGCATAAAATAATCATCCTTGACGAAGCGGACAGGTATAATATATTTTCTGCTTGAAAATGTATTAGTTCCCTGCCTGATACATTTCCATAGCATGACTGCTGGAGCTCAGCAAGCCCTCCGACGTACAATGGAAATATACTCCAACACCACGCGATTTTGCCTCGCGTGCAATATGAGTAATAAAATTATCGAACCCATTCAGAGTCGTTGTGCAATCCTACGATATGCGAAGCTCCGGGACCAGGAAATCTTAAAGCGGTTATTGGAGATCTGTGAAATGGAGAAGGCATGTTAACTTTCGTAATATGTGTGTTGGGAAGACATCATATCTGTCTCCAGGTTGAGTATAACGACGATGGGCTTACAGCCCTCATATTTACATCAGAGGGAGATATGCGGCAGGCTATCAATAATCTTCAGTCAACACACTCCGGTTTTGGCTTCGTTTCGGGTGACAATGTCTTCAAAGTTTGTGATCAGCCGCATCCTATAATCGTGCAATCCGCCATTCGGTGCTGCATAAAGGGTGACGTAGATGGTGCAATGGAGAAGCTGGATGAACTATGGGAGCAAGGATACAGTGCTGTTGATATTGTTGTGACAGTGTTCCGAGTTGTCAAGACCTTCGACGAGTGAGTGCCTCTTTCCGATACCAGCACTTATTTATCACTCATACGACTCAAGAATGCCCGAGTATACTAAATTGGAGTACATCAAGGTCAGGTTCTGCGAGGCCATCGCTTGCCATCCTCTCACTGATTAATAATAGGAGATTGGGTTTACCCACATGAGAATTTTGGAAGGTCTTGGAACATTGTTGCAACTTGCGGGGCTTATCGCGCGGTTATGTAGACTAGTAAGAATCTTACGCTCATATGTCGTGTTAGACCACCTCATTTTTTGTGCAGAATATGACGCAAGAGCTGTTCAAGATTTGATTAGACGTTGTGCATCATATTTACGATGTTAGGGCCATTTTGCGTGCATTTGCTTGATGATTTTTTTTATTAGACAAGTTGAGGTCGTGACCATAGGCCTGAACCCATGTGACTGACGCCTAAGGATGATGAGTCATCAGGTCTGCCTCAAATTGAAATGGTAAGCCAAGTCTATTTCCTCTCATGGCGGCTCTTCAGGACACTCCCGTATCGCGACGATTGCAGTCAGTCAAGCATGTTATCATTGTTCTGTCAGGAAAGGGCGGGGTCGGAAAGTCATCTGTTTCGACACAACTTGCGCTGAATCTCCATGCTTCTTCTCCGACAGCCAAAGTAGGCATTCTAGATGTCGATCTCACTGGCCCATCGATACCTCGAATGCTTGGTGTAGATGGCCATGGAGTGCACCAAAGCAGTGACGGTTGGGTACCCGTCTACGCAGATGGGGCGGAAGCGAGGTTAGCATGTATGAGTGTCGGATTTTTGTTGAAGAACAAAGGCGACTCTGTAGTGTGGCGGGGGCCGAAAAAGAACGGGATGATCAGACAATTCCTGAGTGACGTGCGGTGGGGCGATCTGGACTATTTGGTGATTGATACCCCTCCAGGTTGCCATCCCCTTGTTCATTATATGGACATGCATTCATGTATAATTTATGCTTAGGGACATCGGATGAGCATCTGTCGTTGCTAGAACACATGGCGCCGGTACACTCTCGGATATCAGCCGTAATTGTGACCACGCCTCAAGCGGTCGCGCTGATGGATGCAATGAAGTGTCTGTCGTTCACACGCGCCGTGAATGTACCCGTGCTGGGGCTGATAGAGAACATGAGTGGGTACGTGTGCCCATGTTGTGGGGAAGTGAGCAATGTGTTCTCGACGGGAGGGGGCCAGGAGATGGCGCGAAAAGAAGAACTGACGTTCTTAGGAAGCCTTCCTGTGGACACTGAGCTGGTGACTGTGCTAGATTCAGGAGGGGCAGAGAAGGGCGGAATCCTTGCACGCTATGCTTCGACGTCGTCGGCTACGTTGTTCAGGAAGATCTTAGAGCAGATAGAGGGGAAATTAAATAAATAAATCTGATAAGGTTTGCCTCGTTGCATTCAACAGACCGAATTAGGAAAAATGGTTGGCCACGACCTCTTCCATCGCGAACGCGTTTTTTTTCTTTTCTCCACCATGTCACCCGTCCCCTGAGCCCCCCCAAATCCTTCCTATCGCTCCTCCACGACTCGCGCCACGACCCCCACCGCGTTTTATCGTCCCATGAACGACGTCCCATACACGACTCCCGACGAGGATCCGTTCAATGTACGGCCTCTCCAACTGCAGCCTCGACGAAGACGATCCAGCCTCCTCGACAAGTGGATCCAAGACCAACGCAGCAAGCCTGAAGATGAACCTTCTCAGAGACACCCATATTTATCATACCCTGAGCTCCCTGCAGATCCCAAGGACGATGCAGTCACTCTCGACAACTACGATTTCGTCACCGACGACGACATTCCTCAGGCCCCTACCGTACGTTTTCTCTTCTATCTATCTTTCGCTTCTTTGAGTATACCTCGATAATAGGATGATCCCACAACACCCACAATCGCACGTACCAGGCGCACCTCGAAACTCCTCCACACCCCTTCTTCTTTCCGTAGCTTTAAACCTTTTCGTCCGACATCTCCTGCAGTGTCATCTGTTACAGAGGCTAGCTCACCTCGTTCTTCAAGATTCTCCTTCCTTCCTCGTACACCTCGCAGCAGTAAAGAGCCAGAATGCTATATTGGCGATAAATCAAGCCATCAGCACACCAGATCTACTAGCCTTTCCACTCTAAATATTTCGGGGAAGAGCCCTCTCCTTAGCGAAACCCATAACGCAAGCACTTCATCAAGATGGCGCCCCAGTGTTCTTGGACATTTCTCCACCCCTTCTACTTCTCAGATATCGACCCCATCGGATACTATTTACGCGCCGCCTCGCCCCAGCATGTCCTCTGTTGAAACATATACATCAGGAACAGTGACGACCTCTGAAAGTGAATTCCCGATGACACCATCTAGGTTGCACTTTATGGACTCGATGCGATTTCGAACTAAATCCAATGGAAGTGTGCTTACATCGGGTTCAGGGCTGCTATCTTCTGGATCTCTTCAATCTCAAAAATTGGAAACATCTCTAGGGAACTCAAGCACCCCTGCTTTTTCAATAATTGGGTCGACTGTAGGATGTGCGTCCGCCTCTGCTCCGGCTCACTGTGCATATTCCACGCGGATACCTCTAGCTCCAAAGCCTGGATCGAAGCTATCTGGCTCAAATATGACTCACGTCGATGAAGACAGCAACAATCATGCCGCCAAACGGCACGACCCAACACGACCTCGCGTGGCCTATTCTTCGGGTGGAACTTTACCTCGCGTCAGTCTTGCGGCGTTAAGCTCTCGCAACAAGAAAAAAAGGAAGCTAGTTGTTAGTGGCGTCGGCCTCAATGATGCGCGAAAATTTGAAGGCGTCAAGCGATGGTGCGAGGTATGTGATTAATTTGCTTATCGTTTCGAGTATGCCCATATCTTGTGGTACATCATTAGAGCTTTGGCGAAGTCAGCCAGATTGTTCGCATGCCGAATAGCGACTTGCATGTCCATTTCCGCCAATACGAAGTTGCTGAGACAGTAAGTATTGGGACCATCCTCAGGTTTAATTCTTGACATGCGCGTTCTGTAGGTATGCCGAGTACGTGCCAAGGTCTATATTGCTGGGGTTGGGAGTGTCCAACTCTCCTGGTTCAAAGGCGATAAACAGTGAACCTTTGTGTAACGATAGTATACACTTGTCATGCAATGGTGTGTTCATCTTGCCTCGCCTATTATGCCTCGCCGACATCAGCCCGTTACATTTTGACTATCCAGATGTAACTCTGTACGATCACGCCAATCAAGACTACTCTCCTCGTAATTCTGTAAACTCCAGAATGTGCCTCTCATTATGCTCAACCTTTTCACGATACGAAAAATATGCCGTCAGTAACTCCTCCGTACTGGCAGCGAAATCTTGCTGACCATAAACAGAATTATGACCCCCCATTCATGTTATCTTAACCCATAACTGTGTTACCCAGCGCTGCTGCGACCAGTCTAATTCGATCTCATTGTTCTACCACATACCATCACGCCTACTCTCAACCTTCTGTACACTCATTGGATCACCATTCTCGCTGCACCTATACCAAATCTCCGTGCTGTATGCCTTTCTTGTACATCACTGGACACACTAATACATGGTTACATTTGACCCTATTTTTTTTTAACCTGAGACCTACCTATCTGGAGTATCATTGACGCGTGGCGTCACACACGCTGATATGTTACGGTCACGGTTGCCAATGACCAAGCTGATCACGAACCGCATCGAAGGTGACCCGGCTGACAACATAGGAGATATCATGTCAATCCCTCTCTTCTCATGTCACCCTCCTGTTACCCGAGGGGTAAGCGGGCTGAGAAACATGAGCCTACTCCCCTAATCGTTGTTGAAGGCTTCTTGGGAGGTGCAGGTGCTATACTATGGGGTGACTTTAAGCACTTCGTCAATGAAGACTCTGGAACCAGGCCAAGGAAGGTTATATTTGCAAGGTGCGCAGATTCTTCCATCCGTTTTTCGACTCAATCTTATTGCTGCCGTGGAAGTGCTGGGCCAGTTAGTTCCTTGCATGATCGTGCTTGTGAACTCTACTATACACTACGTGGAGGCACTGTAAATTATGGTATGGGCCACAGTAGAGTGCATGGTCACTCGCAGTATGGCCGCACAAATACTGTTGGGCTGTATCCGCAGTGGTCTTCGCAATACCCACTGCATTTTTTCGGCCATTCTATGGTGACTCTTTACATTCATATCCCACGTCAAAAGCATTTTTTTAATTATTTAAACAGGGTGGTCCAACAATCACTAAGCTGCAGTTTCTGTTGCAGAAAGGCCATTTTGGTCCAACCGGGCATCCTGACATGGTATTGTCAATCGCCACCAGCGAGTCCTTTTACGCCACACTCTGTCACATCATCTTACACGTCTCATAGTCTCCGCTCCATTCCGAGGCACTCAATTAGTTTATGCACTTGGGGAGTGCACCGATGCGGCCCCTGCAGTTCGGTCTCTATCCATCGGCTCATTCATTGCGAAATGGGTTCACCTTGTCACTTTCATTTCGCCTTTCTTGTCTTGGCCGCTAGATCTGCACGCCGAATCCCGCCCTCTATCACATCGGGAGTTATCTTTTTTTGCGTTTTGTCAGCAACTTTGGAGCAGCGATTGGGCAGAGAGTCGTGATGCAACCCCTTTTGATATGACCTTTGAGGCTGTGGATGAAAGAGAGTCGAGTGTTGAAGGGTATCCACACTCAAACACCTTTTACAAGAGTTACGTAGCTTCTATGGTGGGATTTTGATAATCATTCACTTCATCCCAGAAGTTGTCTTACAAAATATCACTGCAGACTTCCAGTTGGGCCACAGATCTCAGGTCTACCCCTCTATTGTCACTCTGTGCCACACCTTTATACTTCACCTCTCGATCTATCTCTTCGTTTGATTTTACAAGATTGCAACCTACACCTTCTTTTCTAGACCAGGCCACTTCGCTTCCGACAGATGCCTCTTATTCCTCAACAAAGATACCAAACACCATGCTGGGCCCCGCAACGCAAGGATTAGATAAGGACTACTGGGAGAACGATGGCATAGTTCCACTCTTTTCACAGTGGCATCCTTTCCCGTGCAGGTGTGTGTGTTGACATTGCGAATATACTTAATCAATATAATCTTGCTGTGATAGCCTTACAAAGTGTAAGCATCGACCATTTAGTGTCGCAGTAAAAAATAAGAAGCCTGAAGCGGGAATTTGGGATGTTGCACAAATTGAAGACGCCAATCACGTATCCATCGTGCCTCTCTGGAGAGGAACCTTGCAACAGAAAGTATTTTGGATAAATATCGGAGATTGGCTTCGAAGAGTAGACGATACACGCGGTATTCGTAACGAGTTACTTTCATGACTACACTGCACGTATATAGGTCATCAAGTGAATGTAGATGTCAGGCGGACGTGGATACTCAGGCTCTCAGGATGCTTGAGTAATAGGTAAAGCGGAATAACGAAGTGAGTCGAAATTGCTGAGAATGCCTGAATGCGATAAATAGCATAGGGTGATCGGGGAGTAGGGTACGACAAAGCAGGGTTATGAATGCGCAGGATGTGCTACGATGAAGAACCAATATATGTGAAAGAAAACAGGATCACAGAATGAAATGTAGCGGAATACCTTGGTGCTTTGTGAAATGAGAGTCGATGTTCAAAAACGAAATGAAAACGTAAATGTCCGAATAGAGGATATAATGTCTCTAAATCAATGACCAGCGCTTCCCCATTGGTTCCAATCGATCGAACTCTGGTTGGGGTGGACGTTGCGGAGAAGCACGGGGTCGTCATGCCCGTTATATCCCCCACCGTTCATATTTCCTCGAGAGTTACGATTTGGAAACGAGCGAGGATGCATGTTTCTCCTTTGATTATTTTGAATGTTGTTTTGGTCCCTTCGAGTCAGGTGGCGTCTAAAGGGAGATGAGGTGACCTGGGCTCCCCCTTCGGAATACCCACCACGGACCGCCGTGTTGTTCACATGAGGCGTTTGCAGAACATGAGGATTAGCATGTTGCTGGAGAGTGAAGCCTTGGTTCTGTACCCAAGTCACATTAGTAGATGGTAGTGAAGTGCGTGGTGATGTTCCAGCGTTTTGGGGATGACCGGTGATTGAATATGCAGCGGATGGCGGGTATTGTGGCCAGCTTGGAAGGTTGGGAACGGGTGGCGCAACCTGAGCTCCTGCCATGTATTGATCAAGGGCCTCAGGTTGATACACAGCAATAAGTGTGCCCTGCTCATTCTGGATAAACCCTGTCGGGGCAAGAGGGGCCCTGCTGTTCAAATGTTGCTGAGAAGGAGCTGCCTCTAGGGTTGGCGTCCTGACAGACGGTGTATGATATGGTATGTACTACATTTAGCCAGAGGTTAGCAGTGGCCACACAAGAAGGCCTCAGTTACATACTCCATACATTCCCATCGATGGCCAGGATCCTGGGGTTGTAGTATCTGTGCCTGGAGGTCTCGAGAAGGGAGGTACATGATGTTGACCTGATATAGGAAATGCAGGGTATCCAACATATGGCATTGGATATTGCATTGACTGTCCATAGGGATGGACCCATGGCGCCGGGGTGTAGTAACCGCCTGGTATGGTGTATGGCAATGCTGGGGTAGGCGTAGGAGCCGAAGCCGCAGAGGCGAATGAAGATGGAGGTGGGGTGGGATCTGAGACCGGTTCATCGTACCACTCACGGTAGCTTTCCGAGGCTGGGATATTCAAGCTTGTGAATGGAGTTCCGGGTGAGCATGCGGGGGCTTCGATAGAAGGCTGGGGCTCATTAACTTCTTCATGCAATTCTTCTATGGGCTTTGGAAGGATTGCCTCGACAACAGATGGCTCCGATTCTCCAGCTGGGTCTGACCTCTCGTCCATAGCATCACGAGATGTCACTGAATCGTGGTTGTGGCCATCATGAGAAGCCGACCTTTCGAGTATATTGCAACTATCTTCTGGCGTTGGGCGATTTAGGCCGAAACTTTGCTGATGAAAACGGCCGCGGCCCCTGGGGTGCCTCCAAGAACCTCTTGGAGGATTACAGTCACGCAATTGGACTCGCATAGCACGACCTTCGTATACGCGATTGTGCTAATGCCAGAAGTCAGATCACACCAACAAGGGCAACTGAAATTATATACCTCTTCAAAGACTGCACGGGCAGGAGATTCAGTGTTATTAAATTTCACGAATGCAAAAGCTGCATGGGAGTTCACTAGATGAGCAAATTAGTTTAAGTTCTCTTCAAGCTTTTACTTTACAACTCACAGGGGCGTACAATTTTGACATTTTCCAGACCACCAAAACGTGCAAAGAACTTGCTTACTTTATCTTCGTCCCATGCGCCAGGCCCGAATGTCTCCAGTCCTCCAACGAAGAGGGTCGTGGGGTCAATATCTCGTTCGCGGCTTGTAGGTTCACCATGATATGCATTGTCTTTTCCATCAAAGTCGTTCAGCGACAGTCTTTGCATAGCACCATTAATGCTGGTGGGCGTAGTGGGAAACGCTGATCCAGGCGTCTTTGGAGAAAATGGAGATCTTCCCAGACCAGGAGTAGGAGGCAACTCCAGCTCCTGCCCATAATCACCTGGAAGCGCGCCGTGAGGAAACCCTCTCGTGAACGCTCCTTGATTACGGTGTGACAACGTCAGGGAAGCAGAACTATCAATCACATGTTCGTGAACGTTTATTTGGTGTAGAATGCTTCGTACTGACCGACTACGTCCAGAGCTTGATGGTCCCCGCTCATTCCAAACGCCTGAGTCAGCCTTCAATAAACCCATGGCATTTCCAAGCGGGGGGAAGTCTATATCAGACCACCTTACTGGAAGGGCATCGATCCCTTGGTTCCTATGAGAATCTTCGGCTTTTATGGAGGCACACTCTTCGTTATCGGTGTCACTAGTCAAGCTGATGTCGGAGGGCATAATGGAGGATTGAGGCATCAGCATGCTGTTGTCAGCACGCCGAGATAAATCGAAAGAATTGTTGAAAGATGCATTTCGCGATCCTATGAAAGGCGAACGGTTTTGAATGTGAAGTGGATAATGTGCAACATTGTGGTGAGGGAAGGTGGTGTAAGGGGAACGTTGTTCCACTCCGAACGGAGGAGGCTGATGGGCCCAGGTTACTGTCAAATGAGGGACACGCCTGAGGGTCTAGCACAAGATCAGTCAGTACATGTATGAGAGGCAACACTGCATAAACATGTACCATCAAAGCGCTGACACAATCATCACGATGTTCCCATTTGATCTCCCAACATTTGGTGGCCATTTCTGTAAAACGAGGCGCATCATGAGGGGCTGGATATAGCTTCCAGTCCTCAACAAGATGCTCGCTATGTTCACTATCCTCACTATTGGAATCTACGCCACTTGAATATTTGGAGAGAAAGCTAAGTTGGCAACTTACCGACACTGCCGTGAGGCAGTTCAAAGGGGCTGAAAGTCTGGAGACGGCCGAAATAAGTGGCAAGTGTACAAATTGACTAAGAGCGATTAAATTACGCTGGCGTTGGGCAAAGCAAAAAGCAGAACATACCTCAGCATCAAAGTTGACTGGTTGGAAAAACAGAGCGGGCCTCTCGGCACCTGTAGTGAGATCATTACGAACATGATTTTCAGCATCAATAGCTTCGTTGTTGTATAGAAGTGAGTAGAATCTACGTTACAAATTAACCGCAAGTTCCAAGACGCAAAAATAACTGTCAAATACTTTGAGTTCCTGGGCCGCCACATTCTCATGGCGCTGGGAAGGGTCAATTCGATGGTTTGATTTTTGGAATTCCCATCCATATGATTGACCGTAACGTTTTGCGTAGGTGTTCTGTGAGGGATATCAGCGTAAATAGACAAAGGTGGTAAGAAACGAACCGATATGAGATCAGAAGGGTCCGGAACGCTCTGGCTGGTTCGTAGCGCAGAGTGCGCCCCAGGAACTGCTTGGGAGGATTAGAGTGAAGTGTGTTGATCAACGTCGTGGCAGAAGTAGCATCCTAGGTCATCACAGTCAGAAAATGAAATTCAGGAACGGTAAATGCAAACCTCGCATTGAACGAAGGCACAGACCCCGCCTTTGGAGTCCCGAACAACTTTGATGTTTTTTATCTCGGTGTGCTCGGATAAATGCACGGACAAGAGAACAGTGAGTTCCTGTTGGTCGATGTTGGATGGAAGGCTACGGGGTAGCAATGAGCAAGGCAAGAGAGAAAGTGGGGTGGATGAGATTGACCTGCCAACAAAGACACTTGCATCGTGGGGCATCTTGTCTTCCTTCCTTTTGATGGTAGGGGACTGGTTAAGGGCGTCTGAAGGGGGGGTGTCGTTAACAGGGGCCGCACGAGAAGGGGGGGAGATTGGGGGAGAGGTGGGAAGAGTATCGAATCGAGTTCCCCAGGTGCGTGTGCGAAGAGAGGATTTCTGGGGCATGATGAAGACTAGAATGGGTAGAAAGGTAGGTGTGAATGGAGGAAGGAGAAAGGCAAGCCTGGTCAACTTACCACGTTTGGCTTGAGTCTGTATTTCAACCACGAAATGGATTTTATTAGGTCGGAACGCGACAAGACCCACTTCACGCGCCATCAGGTCAGATTGAGCGCCATCAAGCACGTTTTACGACGACCGACGCAACGAGGCGATGATCATGGTCCCACTGCACTCGCTTGCTTCATGTCATGCCAAAGGAAGCAGGTGGATAAGGGTCATAAAGACCGAGGGTTCGGCTTGAGATTGAATTGAGAGGACTAATGCCTGGACTTGCGATGGTTCTTGATGGGCGAAGAACACACGAACACAGAGGAAGTGATCGCCATCCGGTTGGCAGCCAGATTAAGGGCACACTGCGGCAGTATCCTAGAAAGTATAGATGGAGACACGACGAAGACAAGATATGAGCTTCGTCGTCAAAGAATTTGAGCCTTCGTCGTTCCAGAATGCGAGGTTTTGTTGTTCCAGCGCAGGATGCGGTCCCGAAACGATCAAATTCCAAAAACTTCAACTCCGACATCTTCTACCTTCTCCCACCTCCCTTGGTCACCCTCTTTCCAAAAACACTCTATTCGCTCCATTCCAGCATGTCCGACGACGGCTATGGTGGTGGTGGTGGTGGTGGTGGTGGTGGTGGTGGTGGTGGCGATGATTTCGATTACGACGCCCCAGGGTATGTATGCTCTGCCCAAATTTCGTGTTGATCAACATGTCAATTCTCGTTAATCAGGTTTACCGAAGACGCCTTTGTGCGTAGTTCGACATCTCCTCTTCTCATTTTGCTAAGACAACCGGCCATTCTCTTCTGCGCGACCACTCGACATCTGACAGGACGAATCATACGATCTTCTCGCAAACGATCTTCACGACGGAGAGGTTCCCACAGGCGAGACTGGGGAGGATGGTGCTCCCATGGCAGAGGACAGTGGACAAGTAATTGGCATGAATGGAGCAGATCATGACCAGGAGATGGTGAATGAGGAAATACCAGTTATAGGCGCCGGTCTGGCTGGAGAGCGACAACCGAACAAAGTGAGAGTCACTACGCCCTACCTTACAAAATATGAGCGGGCCCGTATATTGGGCACACGAGCTCTGCAAATCAGGTCTGTAGTTATCAACTATCGCTTTTCCAATGCTCACATGTGAATTTATGTTCCACCACCACAGTATGAACGCTCCCGTTCTTGTCCCATTAGATGGCGAGACCGACGCCCTTCAAATTGCTATAAAAGAACTCTCTCAACGTAAAATACCCCTCATCATTCGACGCTACCTCCCAGATGGAAGTTTCGAGGACTGGAGTGTCTCTGAACTCATTAGTGATTAAGGTGCTGGACCTATACCTCCTGTGATCAGCTGTGAGCACATGAACTTTTACTTCCTGCGCCAATCTTGTTGGGATGCTTCTTGTTGTCGAGCAATACTACATATTTATAATTTACATATTATACAAGCACTCCTTCCACCAGTTCAAATGTCACGTCTAACGAAGTATGTCATGGCGTAAAACAAACTAGGTCACGCCGATTCTAACATGGTCTGTGAATGTTTGCCTGCCTTCGTTTTCCTCGTTTTTGGAGGTTCCCCAGAGACTCTCAATTTTGATGTTCTTGATCTTATTGGGACAGTCTTCGCCGTCACAGTTCTACACCCCGCCTCTACGTCCTGCATGGAGAGATCGAATATCTCGTCGGAATCAGTGATTGGGCCATTGTTTGTGCTCTCCGCGAATAACACTTTCCTTTCATCAGCCTTAAGAGCCTTTTTGATAGGTGACACCCGCCGCTTCGAGGGACTAGATTCAACGTCGTTGTAATGAGCCGCGGACTGTCTTCTTTTGCTTGGAGAGAGCGGTGGAGCAATCGTTTTAGTTTTACGAGCCGCAATAGCGTCTGGTGTACTCAAAACCATATCGGCCAGGTTGGGTACAAGGTTTTCTTCGCCTACGTGGCTTTTTCTTGCGGCTGTTGTAACAGTTGATGAGCTCTTATTATTCTGTGCTGCTAGAAGGCCGAAATCACCTTTGCCTTTGCCTTTTGGGGCTGTTATCTCTTTAACGGTTTTAAAGTTGCCACTCATGCTGACATCTCCATCAACAGCCACTAATGTCTGCTGCATCTCCCAATCCGTTGGTCGCATCTTCTTCCAATCCTCAACCACCTTGTCAACCCAAGCATCTGTCTCCCCTTCGACATGATAATCGATGATCTCATTCCATTCTGATGATGGTGGAGTCTTGTTTACGAAGACTACTTTGCCTTTCCACTTGGAAGTCGAGGAACTACAGGACAAACCGAATGCATGGACGGTTTTTGCAAACTCTTTGACCATTTTCCGGAGCCCGTGAACTTTCAAAGAGGTACCCATAATAATAAGCATATCAGGTTTACGTGACACATCGGCCGACTGAATGACACCAATATCGTCGCCGAGGGGATGTGGTTCGTCATAGAGGACAATAGCGGGTCGAAGAGTACCAACACGAGTAGCGCGGGCGGAACGAGCAACACGAGCTTTGACTGACATACAGGCTTAGTTGTAAAGTCGTAGGAAAGCTTCAGCAAGAGGAACTTACGGCGGGCGGTGCATTCAGGACAATCAGGGGGTCTCCCACTTAAGAACATAGAGAGATGTTCACTTGTGCAAGGATATTCGGCAGAGCAGGCCATACACCGAACGCTGTGGATGTCCCCGTGGAGCTGTACATTTCGTACATCTCTAGTCTTTATCTTTGTTTTACCTTTTCCGTTCGTTTTCGCGCCAAGGCTAGAACTGCCCATGAGGCCCACACGTTCCTCCAGGCCGTCAATATTTTGTGTGTACGATCGCAGTAATTTGTTTTTCGTGTCTAGGGTCTTGATGAAGCGGTGTGTCGACGTAGGTTTAGTAGCATCAATAGATTGCTTGAGTTTTGAGATGAAGGTATAAAAGATGGATGTCGACGTAGCGTCTCGGAATAAAGACGCGTCGAACAGGTCACGCCCTTTCAAAATCGCGTCGGGATGTTGTTGCTTGACCAGCGAATATAGGCCGTCAGAAGATCTAAAGTCCTAGAGAGGCGTGAGCTCCAGACGTAGCTTGAAATGTTGAACACTGACAGGAATTCCGCAAGAACAGGAAATGCCTGCACCTGTGATAATAACAATTTTCTTGCTCTTGGCGACAGACAGCGATACGTCTGCAAGAGTACGCCTCGTATGCATATCAACAGAAACGTCTGTGAGTTTGAGAGTGATTGTCATGATTGCTCAAGATAGTCCGTGGCACAATTGTGAAGGCATTCTCAACGGGTCCAATTCCATGTTGAATTTTGTCTCTGTTTGTAAACGAAGCCCAAGACGCGTCTATCACGTGACACGACGCGTCGTGTGTTGAATCGATCCTCATCAAGGAGTGTATACTTAACGTGGTGTGAAGGCCATTGCTCCGCATGGCAGGACGAGCCCTTCAAAATAAACAAACGTAATAGAGGATTTTGGCAGTAGGATTAATCCAAGTGAAGAGCCAATCAGATGACGATAAATCCATGGTGAGCCAATCAAAACACAATAAATCTAGGATTAATCCTCTTGCCAAAATGCTCTAATCCCTGCAACAAACATTTTTTATTTTATTTCTACAAGGCCCCACCATGTAAAAGATTCAAGAACTGGTATAATCATGAGCTCCTTCCAGATACAGAGGCAGAGAAATCAACGAACGGCGCGCGGAAACTTCCAGGAAAACAGGGACTTAGCAGCAAGTGTATGCAGATTTTATGGCAGTGGACGCCATCAAAACGATTGACCATTGCCAAAATCATATTGCTCTGCCTTACAATGAAAAAGCACAGCTTATTCAGTTAAACGTCTTGCAACTACTTGAACGCCGCCTACCATGAATATAATTCCCAAAGTAGGAGGCTGCTAGTGCAGAGCACTGACGAGCAGTAAAGAGATCACATGACTGCACAGCCGCAGATTGGGACAGATGTTTTTTGAAATTACCCGCATTTCCCTATATGTAGATAAACAATCCACTTACGTTATCACTTCAGGTCTCGTAACCGGTAACTCCCGAAAATGTCACGCGCGTCGAACCCCGAAATGGGGGGGCATCAAGACTGATCGACGACGAGAAAGCACGAGAGAGGCGGAAACGAGGGATTTTTTTTAAAGCTGACGTCCCACGAGTATTCGGCGGTTGTACTCACACCAACCTAGGTCCCATCTGCGGCCCAATATGTTGAAATATCTACGACCAACTCTTCATGTCACGGGTCACAAGGGTGGTTGAAGTGAAGAGATTTCGAACTTGTCATGTGTCACACGGACCCTTGAAGACCGTGACAAACCAAAAAAATTATGGCAAAAATTTTTTTAGCAGAGTTTAGCACCCTGCAGGGCTAAATACACTGACATGGTTGAAGAGATATGGCTAGATGTCACACGAAGTCCAGACCCATGAAGAGATGAAGAGATGAAGTTGGCCTGTCACATGTCACTGAAGAGTTGGTCGTAATTCTACAGTATCACTTCAGGTCTCGTAACTTGGTTGCAACTCGTCAATTTTATTAATTTTGTTGGTTTGGCATTTCACAGTCTTCAGTATACAAATATCAATGCTATGTACGATACGGGGTTTGACTGTTCCAAGAAATGGTTTCTTATTGGTTTCTTACCTCTCGCTCTGAACCGACACTCCGTTCATAATACCATACTGGCGCGGTCTTAGAACAAGACGAGAGGGTGGTGGATTGAAGCGCTTTATACGTTCCGTATTGTTCCTGTTGATAAGTATCAGCATGCCATCTGACGTTGAGAAGCGAAAGACTCGCCGTTCCCAGAACATGGTTGAAATACCACACCTCGGAAAGGACTGTCCCGTTGTGACTGCAACCAAGATAGGGAGTGACTCCTACTTGAGTTGTAATAGCTTGCACAAAGTGGTCAAGCGTATACGCAGTCTTGTTTGAAGGTAAAATTCCAGATCTGCCGTATCAACAAGACATAAGGGATCTACGTGTGCATCAGGGACACAAGGCATAACTGACGAAGCAAGGATATCAAAGGTGGGGTACAGGTGGTTGCCTCGGATAGCAGCGTCGTAATAATTAATAACTTCTTGATGCTTCTTGTAAGCTGATCCATAGCATTTAACATCGAAGGTAGAAGTGCACGTTGCATGCTTAGAGAACTAAAAAGATAACATGATGGCTTGTTAGCAGCAGTGAATATGGGGCGTACTTCGTGGGCCCACATGGCCGTGTTAGATGCACCTTGATTGACCCAGTAATTGTTCACTGGTCAGTCATCAACACCACGAAGGAGGCACGAGACAGGAGAACAAACTGTATGTCAAAAGATCTTCCCGACCAAATTTCCGAATGAAAGTATCCACTCCACTGCCCTTGTATGCAGGAATAGCAGTACCATTGGGGAAGCTAGCGGGGGATGGAGCCGGGTCATACTGCCTCGCAGGGTCACAGTATTGTTCGAACGACCTTCTTACAAGATTGGCCATAGATTCAGAAAATGGTAGGTTGTGACTCAGACTTGCCCGTCGCAGTTATCAGGCCAGAGGCCGTGAATAGTCCAACTACCTTTAGGGAGTTTCTGCCCCCTTTTCTCGAGGCCTGTATACGTGCTCCAGAATTGTGCAACCAAGACCAATCCACCGGGGGTTGGGGAGCAGCAAGTGTTTTTGATCGGAGACGCGTTCTCGCACGAGAAAGATAACGGGTGAGAGGCACATGATGAGATTGCGGGGACGGTGCTTGGGATGTGGCTCTGCCCGTTATGCGTGGCAACCACAGGGGTAACAAGGCTGAAGAGGGCGAAAGGTATGAGAATCATAATGCGATTTGGTGTATCAGGCCTTGAAAGGAGCCAGCACAGGCCAGCACTTAAACCATTCAAAAATGAACCAGTGAGGACATATACGTGATTGTGACCATGAGGTTCACAATGAGAGATGTCGGCTAATCTGCGTGGCAGGCGGCCATAAGTAGGCGGCCTCAAGACGGCAAGCTGATAATTCAAATTGAACCACATGTGCATGTTGTCTCTCCTCGAAACACGTTGAAGCGGTTTCGCCGTAGATATAATGAGCCACACGTTGAGGCACAAAACATTATGGTGCACATGTTAGTATCTCGAGCTTACGGTTTAGTGACACATACGGTTGTGGCCCAATCATAACATTATTTGGAACGACACACCAAACAAGTACGAGAAAACGAGAAAATGGCAATCAGTAAAGCAGGCATGGGCGAGGCATGAGTGGGTAGAAAATGAGGCACATGGAAAGCACATAGCAGATGATAACGGAACAAACCTTTCCTAGAAGTATATATGTGTACAGTGTTACGCTGAAGGCGGATCAAACGTCGGCCCAGCCACCTTCATCAAGTTTGTATGACGCTTCACTCTCAGGCCGGTCTGGGCTGTCGACAAGTTTCGCAACACGTTCCTCAGCACGACCTGGCATCGTCAAACCATCGCCCATTATTCATGCCTTAAAGCGCACCTTTACGGAGGAACATCCTGGTAGCAGATGCGTGAGACAAGATGTGCCCTCCAATGGGCTTGAGAGCGCCACCCGCTACGAAAGTCATTGTTGCTCCAGGGTCAGCTGAATTGAAATGTAATTGAATATCCCATTGTCAGTGAAATGATTTGAAGACAAACATTGAACTTGATTCGTGAGTAGGATTGCAATCTGAATATGGTCAGTTCGTTGATAACGTTAAAGAACGATGGAACTAGAAACATTGTATTCTTCTGATAATTTCATTAATTTCGAGAGCATCTACAAGCGAGGTTCAAATCAAGCATAGTGTGATCTGCCATACTAACCTGTGCGAGCTTTGAAAAGGGTGTGTTCCATCAACGAGGTATACCAAAATATATGCCTTTACCTTTTGTTGACGTTCACTAAGTTCTCCTCTCCCAGAGAAATCCACACGAAATAAGGCCATAATACTGTCAACGACCTTTTACAGTATGATGTTAACTGCGAGTTTATATTAGAAGAAACGAAGAAGCACAAGAAGCCTGAAATCCTTGTCTTCTGCAAAACGAAGGGAGCATTCGTTGATAAGTTCCATCTGGTATTATACATTGATTAAAGTTTGACTGTTGCAACTGGGTTTACAAATACCTGGTGTTCACTATTGAAAGCGCGCGCTACTCTTATGTTAGCGACTTTATAGAGCTGCAGAAGTCGGGGTACTCGGGTAATTACCATAAAGTATATTTTCCAATGCCATATTGCCATCAACGCCGAACCGATCGGCTATAGAACGTATACGGTCCGGACGAAAGGTTCCTATGTTCATATTCAGCAGCATTTAGGAGTCCGTTGATCATCTATATGCCTTCAGTATCGATATAGGCAACCTATGTATGTTAATACCGAGCCTGTTTTCACTAGGGGTAAAGAAATAACCTTTCCCGAAGCACCGCCGAGTTCTGGAGGTAGTTGGGCCACAACGCTCATAGTGTGAGCAAGTTGTGTCTTTCCTGTCCGGAACTCCCCATAGACTACGCAAGGGTCAAGTTGACGTTCGCCTAGAAATCGTTTCCTAGCCACGCTTACCTTCCGATATTGACTGGGACATGATTCCACCTAGAATGTCCGAGTTAGCAACAAACATAATGGCTCCAAAGTAGCGTTACCTCCTAGGATGACATCAACAGATTTGCTTCCAGTGCTTATAATGATGACTTTTTTCCTCTTGTCTTGAACTTCGACACCAGTTGCAAATGACGAGCCCTGCAATATGACACAACGTTGAGTGCCGAAATAGAGTATGGCAAGAAACGTACAAGAATTTTGTAAGCTGCTTCCTACGATGACGAGCATGAGAATACAGTATATATGCGCCAGTACTATTCACACACCTTGATCTTTTCTACCTTTGCCTCTGACATGCCCTATTATCACAGTGTTATGATTAAGGTGCAAACAACGGTGAAAAAAAAGTCATACTTTGATTTTTAACATTTGTCGACGGGTGGTCATGTTGATTCCAGAAACGGTATGTATAGCTGCAGACTGTGGGAAAACGAGTTTTAAATGTAAACGATATCAATCTTCGACCGTTACATGCCTTGAGTTTTAATATGTCTTGAACATTGATGCCCTGGGTTGTGGGTAATAGGCGCACATGAACTCCTTACTGGGAATATACATACATGCTGTTGGAGCTCGTCTACAGTGTCAAAAAACGGCACCTGTTATGATTACAGATGGCCAAATTTGAGTGAGAGGATTGTGAAGAAAAAAAATTAGGTACATGCATCTTCGTTGTCTGGCGATGGTGCCCGGGAAGGCACAGCAGACCCTTGTGAAGGAGCGCGACGAGGAGGCATTTATCGATGTCCTATAGCAGTTCGAGTGAAGTGGGCGTCGGTGGCGACACTGCCAACTTGCCACTAGTAGTTGCTCAACCAAGTAAGGTGACAAGGAGCAACGTGACCGTGACCATTCGCGTTCATACGAATCCTTACGAATCCGATGACAGAAATGCCTGTGAGAGCCAGAATTACCCAAGGAGTACCAGTAAATTTAGTGCGCATCTGAGGGCTCTAGTTTGATTCAGTCCAGTGGCAGTATATATTTGGGCGGAGGGCCTTCTTAAGGCTAAAGCACTGAAAAACAAAATCGGAGCAATGTCAAAGTTCTTGAATATGATCATAAGAATACCATACCACTGATCGTGAGCAGAAATCGGCTTATTCAAAAAGTTCATAGTTACCTCAGACTGGGACGTAGTTCCTCCTGCTTTCTGAGAGTTCATACGACAAACCACACAAGATACAACCCGTAACTACGTAGATAGACGTCTTGAATACTGTACAACTATAAATAATGGACACACCACTTTTAGTCAATATTGCCAACCAAGCCACCCCGTCCTCTTCGTATCCTATCTTCCAAGCCACCTATACCTCCAAAAACTTTCTTTTGCTCATGGCTGAGGAAACCACCCATGCCTTTAGACTTTGCCCGTGCTGCTTCATCGGCTGCATGTTCTGCTTTCTCCTTCTCGAACATTGCTCTTAGCCTTTCTTGGCGCTCCGCGGACATGGCACTTGCGTTGGTTGTCATGGCTGCTAATCGTGCTGCACGCTCGTTGTCAATTGCCTTAGTATCCTTTGGTGGGGGAGGGTGCGGTGCACTAAAACGCCGCGCAGGACTAAGGCTGCGCCGGCTACGTTTCGTGCGCTCATGCGTGTCAAAATGCGGGCTTCGACTACGCTGTCTCTTGCCATGATCTGCTTGACGAGAATTCGGCCTGTCTCTGCCATTATCATCTGATTCATCTGATTGTGGCCATTCGCGTCGATCTCTTAACGTGTGTGGGTAATGCTCTTTCGGATGAGTTCTGCTGCGATCTTCATAGCGACTGTGACTAGGGCTTCGACTGGTGTTTTTTGGTGGCACTTCGGAAGGGCGTGAGCGTTGTTGAGAACCATGATAAGAGCGTGACGCGGAGGTGGGAGAGGGAGAACGATGGCCACGAAAGGAAGGAGAGCTACGCGGATCCAGAAAGGGGGGATGGTGGTGGTCTATTCTCTTAGGACCATGTAAGTCCCTCAATTGATGCTTGCGCTCATATTTGAGTCGTTTGCGCTCCTCTTTTACACGCCTTTTCTCTTCTTTGGTCATCTTAGGCTTGACGCCGTTGCGCTCCTGCATTTCCCGCAAACGAAGTGGATTTGATATTAAGGCCTGTAATGTTGCTTGCTCCTGCTGCTTGATAGCCAGCAACGGATCCTCCCGTATTTTGGCAGCAACATCACGGGCATTATTGGCGTTTTGGACAGCAATGAAGTTCTTGTGAGATGCGCCTACCTAGAGAAAGTAGTCAATAGGACATCATTCTCGCATCACATTTATTACTATACTAACCTTGGCGTTCTCATCTGCCGTCAATATTTTGTCCACCCGTTTCTTCCCAAGGAGGTAGTCCTCGAGGTCGTTGGGGTTCTGACCGCTGCCAGTAGCCGGGGTAGCATACATCCACTCAAGCTTTTCCGTTCTCTTTTTACCAGTCTGCTCCTCCTGGAGACGCTGTAGTTCTTGTAATTGCCTTTCCTCTTCTTTTTCCTTCCTAAGTTGGTCCAATTTCTTCTTCTCCTCTAGCTGAAGCAGGAGCGTCAGGAAGCAACGATTTTGAAACAAATGTGGGATGACTCACCGCCTTCTTTTCCTCGAGCCGAACCCGCTCTTGATTCTTAAGCAAGAGCGGATGCCAGGACTTCTTCATATTGAGATCACCGCCACCCATATTTGCGACTTTGGAAGGGTCAAAAGATTAGAAAAGAGCGATAAGTTGTCCTCCGTCAGTGGAGATGAAGACGAAGCTGGATGTTTGGACATGTGTGGCGGCGACTGGCTACCCAGCACTGCCACAGTTTCAATTCTCGTTTTGTTCAACCTGCCGCCTGGCACCTTGAATATTCAGCCCGCCCTGGGCCCATAGGCTATAGCAGCCGACCTAAATTCCCGCTTGAAAAGCCATGTTACTCTCAGCCCATGATAATGACGAATTCAGCGAGTCAGATGTCCTCAACGGCGATCCTTCTCGGGATGTTGAGGCTGGACGGTCTGTCACACTCAGCATCGACCGCGGCATCTTCTAATTGTCTATACTTGCGACAGCCCTGGGAGATCCATGTACGCACTAACGCGGGGAGAGATTACCAAAGGTCTTGCCAACCGATTTGTTCATTCACGAGTTTACATCTGTCTTTACCTTGGAATGGCTGCGCTTTCCGTGACCACAGTTATTCTCAGCCTAAGAGATGGATGTCCTGTTCTCGCATTTTTTATCTTGGAGGTCATTATAAATACCGCCATGATCATAGAAGTTGCTATACGGTTTATTGCTTTCGGAAGGGTCTGTCCTTCGTTCATCCTCACATTCAGTCTCCTCAATGCCATTCTTTATCCTGTAGCAATTCTGGAAATCCCCTTTCAATGTTATGGATCTCATCCTCACAATCTTCTGTGCCCTCACTCTGCTGATCATCACGTTTGCCAAGTGCGGTACAGGAAGTAAAGAGGAAGCCATCTTAGATACCCTCCTTCTTGTTACTCGTAATGTCCTACAATTTGGTCGTCTGGCAGCAGTAATGAGACAGTAAGCACTAAGTCCATTTTACATGATGGTGCTAATCTCAAATCCTTTAGGTCTGGCCAGTCCATATTCTCTCAACCCAAACCCATTGATATCTCGAGCGCTCGTAGAGCTGGTTTCATGGATTTGGATATTGACAGTGACGACGACGACGACGAAATGCACCGTCCACTAGTGCAGAACGCAGTGCTTTTTGACATACATGGAGTGAACCAAGAAAGGGAAGCATTTACAGATATACCGCGGGTAGTGGAAGCGGCTCGTGACTGACATTTGGAGGAGACGGCGCGCCTCGGATAGTGGATATGAATTCATTTAATATGGGACTTTCCTATCTCAATACACAGCCTAATATTGGATGAGTTCTGACATTGAAGATCTTCTAAAAAGCCTCTATTTAGGAGCATCACTGAAATTCAATGGTAAGCGAGCATTTGTTTGTGTGCGAGTTATTGGCTCCGTTTCGCTGTTTCTATGAGAGTTTTTTTTCTCTCATGCACTCATGCATGTTCACTAAGCCACCAGGCCGACCGGGGCTAGCACTCGATTGTCGCCTGAGTTGCTAGGCTAGACTTACCTCCCATCCATTTCTACACTGCGCCAACTTACAACTGCACCGTTCAGTCAGCGTTAGGCCTTGTAGCAAAGTTGTATCATCTTTACCAACCTTCGTCGCTCCCTGTCACGGTCTCAATATGTCTTCCACTTATCCCTCTGACTCCTCAAACTCACGGACATGGTGGTCACTTGGCTCCAAACAATCCACACAGGATCTTCGCAAGCCATACTCGCCCGACAAGTCCCGTTCTAGTGGATTCAACTCTATCGCTGTCGCTCTTGGCCTGAAAACTAAAAAGCGCCCCATATTAACAATACAGGACCCACAATTTCAACCGTCCCGTACGCCTCTGCCGACCGTAGACGTTAAACCCTCCGATAACCTTCCTTTCAAGTCAGCATCATCAACACGGTTGCGGGTCGATTCCCTTGGACCTCGTACACCGGGGGACCCACCACGAGAGAGCCGCCAATCTCTACTAACCCTTTCTGATGTCGATCCCTTCGCTGTACGCGCAGTGTCATCTGCACCTCACACACCTTCTGACCCAAGCCGCCTTTCCGCTTATTCCAATTTATCCATGGCTGATGTCACGTCGAAAAGTACCGACCCGATACTCAATCGAGCATCGTTTGCGTCGAGTTCCTCGCTATCAACTGCCCACAGAAGTGAACCCTCTCCAACCCTTAGCCTGTCAGCGCAAGCTATCTCGGACAGTGGCCAAAGAAAACTAGCACTAAAGTTTGTGATTCTGCGGAACATATTGTAGTACGTGCTGACGCTGCAACAGGAAATCTATGAATGGCTTGCATAGACAACAGTCTGTTGCTGCTGAAGATCACTCTCTTGAAACGGCTTGGGAAGCTCTAACACTTGTTAATCAGAGCGCGGTAATAAAGTCTGGTTCCTCAACTACATTCCCAGACAAGAATAGGTTGAGCCAACCACAACCACCCACCATACCTCGTCCCCCCATGCGCGCGCGAGGAATGACAGATTCTTTGGCAGGTCGACGGCCAGATTTTCTTCCAAGGGAGGGAGTGAAACTTGAGGGACACTCCCCGACATATATTACTCCAAACTCTTCCCCGCGTGTCATCATTCGACAGCCATCCGTTTCCCGAATTGGGTCGCCCCCCAGTGCCCCTCCCAGGCAAGAATTACCACCGCCACCCGTTGTAAACAGTCACCAAAGAGCAATGGACGATGATTCTGAGCTAGCACCTCCTCAATCTACAGGCTCGGCATCTTCATCCAGCCTATCATTTGCTTCATCGGTATCGTCCAATGGGGAACCATTTATCACTAAAACTTACAGTCCTCGTCAAAAGGAAAAACGGTCATCAGATCGCCCTGTTGCAAGTAAGGCAATGATAGAAGGTCCTCATAATATTGTATCCACGCCGCCTCAGCCTTTATCGAGCACTCGTACCCTCAAGAAGGCTTTATCCCACCAATCCCTTGGCAAACGATCACATCCCACTGCCGGTCCTCTGCCCCCACCTCCACCAGAGCTACCAGTCACACCGAAGGTGCCCAGAAAACAACGCTCCTTTTACCAACCAAAGGTCTCAATACCTGTATCACCTCCTTCGCGTACCAACAGTTCCCCTGGCTCTACTCCAGTTGAGGTTCAACTTGGCCCAGAACAGAGAATAAGTAGTGCCAGTGGAATATCAATACCAGGGAGGAAACGGCTATTCTCAGGATCAAATGGACGGCGGCCATCAACGTCCCAGTCTACAGCCCCCGATGACGATACTCGGTCTGTTTTTAGTGTGCGGTCCAACCCAGACCAAAGTGGGGCGGTGTCTTTGCACAAATTCATAGGACAGCCTCAATCGCCATCTGTCACATCGTCCTTCTGGGTTGAAACTGGTCATGATCATGCACCAGTCAGTCCACAGCTCATAACGCATGAATACACCCCTCAACAGATCATGTCGCCCGCTGAAATGGCCAAGCTAGAAGCAAGTGTGGAGGAATCAAGGACTTTTGGTCGTCAGCGGGGCTTATCTATTCTTTCCACTTCAACGACAATGTCTTTGAGTTTGGATGAGGAGGCCAAATCTGTCCTAGGAGTAGGGCCGCTGCCAGATAATATGAAGCCATTAGATGGTGCCACCACCGCCAGACTGCTTGCAAGAAGTAATTCTCTGGTGCCCAAAAGTCTAACTCTTCCTCCTCGGCTTGCTATCAGACCGTCGACATCGCAAGTTAGCATGACAACATCCACGACTGATTTCAGTTCACCGAGATCTACTCCAACAAGTCCTTCCATCACAAGTCTCCCTCCACCCCCACGGCGGTCACGACCACGACCTGCATTTGTCTATGAGGAGCCAAGTATAGCTCCACTGGGCCGAAAATACGTCCGCTCTCAGGTGTCCGTTGAGAAGGCACTACAACGCCGATCTCTGATGAGAAAACCCTCTTTTCTGGAGATAGATGACGACACTGATGACCAAGGTACAGACATTGAGAGTCAGGATGAGCCACCCAGTGGAAGTTTTTTGAACCTAACTCGAGAGTCGTTTGACACTACAAGAAGTATCAGTGAGTGAGAGATTCCCATATCTTCGCTTAATCTTGTTGATATTGTATATATTCCTAACACTTAACCGTCACTATTCAATCCTTCGATGATCGTTGCTATTGTGCGGGGTACTAGCCCGCCATAATATTCTTCATACCTCCCCTGTCATATACCAATATCTCATCTTTTTCAATGTCTGTCATATATTTTTCATCTCCGATACATGTTTGCCAACTGTAGAATCAAAAATTCATCCGAGTAGAAAGATTAAATGTGAATCCAGCAAATTAACCTGCGGAACGTTCCTCAATCTGTCTGGTCGGTGTGGTACCCAGCACGTCTCATTGCACCAAGACGATGGCGTGAAGCACCTAATTCTTTCTCCAATTTCAATATCTCAACCTGTTGCTCCATCTCACGCCTCTTGAATTCTAGAACCGCCATGTTCTTATAATCAACAAATTCTTCCTCACTTTGCTTGGCAGAAATTGCCTTGACCTGCCGTACAAGAGCTTTACAAGCCTCTGTAACGGCCTTTGCTGCAGCCTCCAGGCGTTCTTGGGTTTTCGACATCAAGTTTGCCTTGACACGGGACGCAGCAACAAGTTGAGCGGTAGCAGCAGCAACTTCGTTTGAAGCGACTATCAGTTGTTCAAGGGAGTGTGTGCCTGATAGTACTCCATCTGCGCTCTCGATTAGAAGGTTTGTGGCAAATGCGACAGCTTTGGCAGCAGAAATCAGGCCCTCTGTCCAACGATTGTTGCGCTTGTAGAACTGGTCTGTTGTGCTCGAGCCTTTACCCTGGGCAACGATTTCTTGCTGAGAGTCTGTGGCAGCCTTGATAAGACGTGAGATGGCATTTGTGATGGCGAAGGCAGCAGCCAAGATTGACTCGTGAACTTGCAGATCGACGGCACTGAAGCGAGATGAATCGCGGGGACGGGACATAAGCCCTTGAAGACGTTCCGTGGCGAGTTCGATCGCTCGAGCAGCACTTGACATCTCTTGTTCAACGATATCACCAATGTCACCTTTAGCTCGTGACAATGCACCAGCTTTAGCACCCTTTGGAATGAGGTCGTCGACAAGCTCTGAAAGCTTCGTAAGGGCACCCCGGACTTGACTGTTGTTGCGCATTGCAACTTCCTTGCGTTGGCTCGGTTGAAGTAGGTCGAGTTTATATGATTGAAGGTTTTCGAAGAATCGCAAACCGACATCACCGGCCAGTTTAGCAACATTCACAATCTTGTCTGACGCGTCATCATCACTCGCTAAGCGTGTAATGCCCTTTGTATTGATGAGGACATCCGACAAGGATTGCGCTAGATCGTTTGCTGATTTGATGACGGCGACGTGGTCACCTCCAACTTCGGCTCCTAAATATAGGTTGTAGATGGTTGCGAACTCGGTAGCATTGTTGACAGCCTTCTCGACCATTGAGAGGGTGTACTCAGGCGTTGAGTTGAGATTACCAGCTTGAGTGGGCGACTCCAACTCGTATATAGCGTCGTCTACCTTCTGGACGCATGCCTGCAGTATTGAATCTGCTTCAAGTATTAGCTGACTCACCCAAATATTTGTGCAAATTACTAACCGATAATTTGATTCAATTTTTTACGGTTATCCAGAATCAGAGTATCGATTTGAGCGTTGGTGGTCTCATCTATAATACCTTGATGCTAAAAGAAAAAGTCAGAAATAACCTCCCGTTAAACAGGACAAGTGATGGAACATACCTGCTGCGTCTCTGATAATTGTTGGATGGTACTATTCATGCCCTCCTGGAGGATCATAATTTCCTGATCCTTCTCCTCCCGTAGATGTTCAAGGTCATTGCTGGCATTGTCGAGTTTATTGAGTAACTCATCAATTTGAAGTTGTTTAGCCTATAAAGTCAGTTTTGTTAGTACACAATAAGACAAAGCGCGAAAAAAGGCATACACGTAATGAATCCTCAAGCTCGGATAGTTGCCTGTTATATTTACTCATGACCGTTGACACCTCAGAGTTCTTCGACCTGGAGGAGTCCTCAGCGCGTTCATTTGCAAAGTTCAATTCGCGACGTAATCTGTCGATTTCCTCTTTATGGGAGGACTTTTGACGGTCAATATCAAATCGTGCTCGATCACGTTCGCGAAGCATGTCCGCAAGTTCCAAATTTTTTGCCTTGAGGTCTCGCTCCATGCGCTCCATACGATCAACGGCCTCCTGTGCAGAATTTGCCTTCAATTGCATCTGCTTGAATTTAGAAAGCATATCGAGGTGCTCGGTACGAAGCTGGCTATAAAGTTTAGCTAGTGCCTCGTACTTGTTCCGCCACAAGGTCACTTGATCTTGCAGCTGCCTGATCAGCTCGTCCTTGGACAACATTTGTTGAGTTATATTGGCATTAACGTTAGCAAGCTCGGCTTCCAAAGTTTTGACACGCTTCAACGGCAATCGGTCAGCTGCACGCATTTTAAAACATAGCAACGAACGCTGTCATATTGTTCAAGGAAAATCTGATCACGCTCATATTGGCCTCTCATTGCAAGTAATTCCCTTTCAAGCTCACTTGCTTGTTGAACCGCTTGAGCCTGGTTATTGTACGCCATTTGTTGTTGCATCAGCCGCTCCTGAGCGAGTCGTTGAGCCTCAGCCTGTTCCCGTTGTCTTTGCTCGAATTCAAGTTGTTGTTGGTGCTCTTGTTCAAGACGACGGCGTTCCTCCTCTTCCCGTTGAGCCGATAAAGCTGCTTGTTGATCCTCATACTGCTTGAGCATTCGTGCTTGCTCTTCAATCTCGACAGCATTCGGCATGGGAGCACTTGGAGGAGGCGATGATGATTTCGTAACAGTCTTGGACTGGGTAGGAAGATCTGGAACATCACCGGCATCTAGTAAGTTCGGAGGTTCCTAATTCAAAGGTATACAGCTGAATCTTCGACAGTTCGAGACGGTCTGATTTTATGCTTACTGCAGCAAGTTTCGGAACATTGATGAGTCCAGTTAAGTACTTGAGATTAGAACATTCGTAATAGAACCTGCGTAGGTTGTGGTGTTGAGAAGTATACCGTTGTTTCAGTGGTTCCAATGCGTCGATATCATTTGTTCCTGTGCAACAAAATTACTAATTTACACCTTTGGAGCAAGAGAGCTGAGGGGCCTACTTCGAAACATCGCCCTCAACATACTGGTAATGAATCTGTAAATCCCCCAGCTTTCCTTGACAAGAGGTACCAAGGACGAAATGCGGCATTCATTGTTGGCCGAATATCTGAAATTGGAGAACACTAGCTTCTGAAAAGATTCGATTTGATCTTGTAGTCCCATGAGATCAGATATGGTTTCATATCTGAAAGAACCTTGAGCAAAAGATATGTTATGATTAACAGATGTCCATACCCCTCATTGGGATCATCGATTCCCTTCAACGTGACATATTCTTCGTACTCAAACATACCATTGAATTCAGGTCGTAAGCGATGAAATCTGAGTTTAGCTAAAATGAATTGAACATAGGTCTTGATCAATGGTCCATAGCCTACTTGAGTAGTGAGTCGAGCGACAAATAGGAAACAGGTTATGCACCTTTTTGTCCATCAAGCCCCACAGTACGTGCACAAGTTTCGAGCCAAGCAGTTTGACCATGCGCTTCTTTAATGGTCTGTCTCGGATCGATGAGGTATAGCATCGCCTCTAAGTTGGCTCGTAATCTACTTACAACAGGGTGTCCATCCTGTAGGACCTTGTGAACGGTGATGAGAGCTTTGAACGTTTGAACTTCGTCTGCCAAGATGGGTTGAACCCGGAGCCCACTCCAGAAAGAGATCGATGAATGGTAATCCCATGTAAATACGATGCATTCTGCAACCGTTTAAGTTATAAGCCTTAACAGGCCACATAAACGGCCCTCACTTCGAACATGCTTCTGCTTCGGCGCTGTCTCTTCAGTACTCGTGGCCTTTTTTATATTGAGGAGAAGTTCGTGTTCAGCCTTGTCCTTGTCAACAGGTCGAGTTGGGTAATGAACTTCCTCGTCGACGTCCAGTGCACCTGGTCGTGGCCGGTTTCCGCCCACCCTAAGCACAATAAGCCAAGCACTACTTGCAAACTAGTAGATGAAGAACGTACATGCTTTCTATTCAAAGCCTTATAGGATGTTGAAGTTGTCAGTTGGGTTGGCGGATGTTCCATTCAAGTTATGATGTGTGACTGCGACGCGTGTGAATTATGTAAACTGGCCAATTCAATGATGTCCTTCTACCACAGGTCAAGGCTTGGGGTCCCCCACCTTCCGTTTGCACTTCCACGTAGCAAGCGCCAACCAATACGGTTCTTTGCCACCCAGAAAACCATTGTCCCAACAATCTACAAACCGCGGCGTGAATCATGGCTCACTCCAACTATGCTGGCTATCGGCTTCATCCCGTTCTTTACATTTGCTATGGGCACATGGCAACTGCAGCGTCTGAAATGGAAAATCAATCTAATAGACGAGCTAGAAGAAAAACTGCAGCTTCCCCCACTTGCTTTACCGTCAAAAATAAAGTGTGTTGGAAGTCACTTCAATTTTCTTTTTTCCTAACTAATGCTGCTAAGCTTGTCCGCGATCCCAGACTTCGTATATCGGAAAGTCTGTCTCAGGGGAAAGTGGGACCATGCTCACTCAATGCTTTTGATGCCACGCGTCCGGGAAGGCGTTCATGGTGCTCACGTAGTAACCCCACTGATTCGTGAGAACGGATCGACCGTTCTCGTAGATCGTGGTTTTGTCTCCAACGATTTTGCTCTTAACTTGGAACACAAAAACGAAGAGGGTGAGGTGGAAATCATAGGGATGCTTCGAACCTCGCAACCCCGTAACATCTTCACCCCTGAGAACCAACCTGGGAAGGGCAGATGGTACTGGACGGACGTGGACTCCATGACTGAATTTGCAGGTGGAGAGCGTGCCGGCGTGCAACCAGTTTTTGTTGAGCAAATATTCGGTGAGCGCCTGCGAGTTCTTTTGGTTTCTTTTAAATTTCTTGATTGGTTTAGTGGGTCATGCAGGTGAGGCTGGTACCAGACTTTTGAATGGAATCCCAATCGGACGTGCACCTACAATTGATTTGCGTAACGCTCATCTCTCGTATGTTATCACCTGGTACGTCTAACTCTCCCTGGATATGGCAGTTCCCAAAATGACATTTACTTAGGTATGCCTTATCTGGGCTAACGGCATTCATGTTTGCTCGAGTTCTCGTCAATAAAAAACGCTTTACTGGACGTAAACTACCACGTTTCAGTTAATTGACTTTGATTCTTTGGCAGTGAGGGTCAACAAGCACATGTACAACTACGCAGACTCGCTGGTAAAACCGATAAGCTGGAAGCCTGAAACTAGCTGGTTCACTGCCACTAATATACATAATTTACCGAATAGCCTGGGCATCCTCAGCGGACTTGGAGGATGGTATCCCGCCTAATGGCTGGGAAGTCGCCTCGAAGAAATGCATTTACGCACACAAAATGTAGGGCCCAAGCCCCTTGGGTGAGCGCTCAACCCTCACGCTACGCCTCGCCCCCACCAGGGCCAAAAGGAGGCTCCTAGATCCTTGACGGGCGCTGCTTTTACTTCATTAAGTTCCATGGCTCGCCTTCGCTGATAATGCATATGATGTGTGAACCCCCACAGTGGAGGCACATATTACTTTTATCAAAGAGATGGCCAGCTTTCCTGTATGCTTCCTTTGTTACATCGTGCTCTACTTTATTCGTTAACATTGCCACATATATGGGGCTCGGCCGAACTTCCTCACAATTGGCTACCCTTGCCTCGCACTCCCCCCATTTACTATCTAAAGCTGTGCTCATCTAAAACGAAGCGTCCATCCGTTATAGCCAAAACGAGATACTGGCTGAACATGTAAGTAAATTTATTACTTATTACTTACACTGACTTTCCCAGTTTAAATCTGAATATCAGTAGAAATTTCTTTCTTTCCAGGATGGTTAGTTTGAACAGGGTTTGGGTGTCAGCTTCTTCCCAGTCTCCACACAACCGGTCCTGACCATACTTCTTTTGCCATATAGTCGCTCTAAGTAAGAGTGCTCCGAATTGCTTATGACTAATTGCGTTATGTCCAATGCTGAAATTCAACTGAGCTGCCCATTCTTTAATGTCTGGACTCTGCACCTGTCAACGTCATTACCACCTGGGATGGGAGTGTTCTTCAGCCTTCTACCAAACGCCACCCCTGACGGGTCTCCTTATGTAAAGCGAAAGAAGGACTATAAAATACCGACCAACTTCAGCCCATAGTATTTTTCCGCAATGAGTGGTAACGTCTAGGCATGGAAAGGTAATATTACCTATTATCGCTCTATTTGTACCGGTCATCGCGTTTACGGTACTTAAAGTGTATCCACACAGAAGTATGATACGCTCTACTCGGGCTAAATCAAGCTGGTAGAGCAAATCAAGCATCGTAAGCGCAACCAGGCATCGAGTATCAGCCGGCGACCTCACGAACATCATGATGGCAAATAAATTGTCACAAATTTCCGGATCGTTTGGCCAAGTAGTTTATTGTAATTTGTAAGCTCTGTTTCTGAAATTTCACCAGTACGACAGTACTTACATTCGGTGGAAAGTTAATTAGTGTTCAAATCGGAACCTGCCTAGACTCCCCTTAGTTCCCCCTCATGCCTTCAGAGCCTTAATTGGGCAGTGTTTTTCCAGTTTTGTATAGGATAGGATTTATACATGTGCTAGAGGTAGTATGTAGCTACAGACGAAATTCAATGGTCACTTGTGCTAACAATCTCAAGAATATGTCCTGTCCTCCAAGGAAAGCGTAAACTTTCTGATAGCCTCAGAGGTCACAACCGGTCACAACTCGGATTTGGAACTTCGTGCTGCACCACGCATTGCGTAACACTGAATTCCTTTAACCCCAAGTACGCTTGACTTCTGAACTCATATGCCAAGTGAGGAATCTGTTGCTACTTCAAGCAGCCCAGTTAACTCCGAGCCAATTGCTACATCGTCCAAAAAATCTCGCATTCATTTTCCAGTGAACAATTTAAGTCCTTCCCGACAGATACATCGCACCACAGAAACACCGCCATGGGCAATACGTGAAACGAGAATATCGCTCGCCCGACGCTCACCGTTGAATCCCCATACTGTTTCAACAACTTCTCGACGACGTGTTCGATCTGTCGGGACATCAGGCGATACAATATTTCTGGACTCTTCACCCGGCCGGAGGAAGCACACTAGTAGCCTTCTTGCACCCTCTCGTGGCCTAGAATCCCTCGAAGAGCGGAGTTTTGACACAGTAGGGGATGACCACTCTGGTGTTAGTCTTTTCTCAGATGAATATGACTTATGTGAGTGAGTTCATATTTACTTTTCGTGTTCCGTTGTTAATAGGACATAGCACATGAAGGTACCATAATACATATACTTCGGTCTATGCTTGTTCATGACTGGCCTCAGATCCTAGAATTTTGCAGGATGTACAGCGAGCCCTGAAGCTGAAAGCCCGAAGGGAAGCACGTCTGTCAAGCAAATCTACACCCCCAAGGTCAGAAGGAACATCGTCTCATCAACAAATAGGGATTTCCCCGACACTAAATTCCGTTTTACCTGCTTCGCCAACGACTCGTAAACAAAGCATGTCCTCCGATATTGATTTCAGCCCATCCACTGGAGCGTTCTCTCTGCACCCAGTGCCTGCATCTCTCGATAATGGCATGACCCTTGACTGGAGTGGGCTTGACGACAAGCCAGAAAGCCGGTGGCGGTTGACAGTTTCAAAGCGGAAAGGGAAAGAAATGTCTATTCCATTGATGACGGTCATGGAGCAGCAAGAAGCTATGTACGCTGGTTAGTCCTCTTCTTCAACGTGTAGCCCCACGTTTCGATAGTCATTCTTACATCACAGACAAAATTGCCCGCCTTAGAGCTGACGCCTCACCACACACGGTACGAAAAGCCAAGATAACCCAGGATCAGCTGGGCCGACGGTACAATGCTTTCTATGGTTCTATGACTATGGGAAATTTTTTGAATGTCACTGAGGTGGTTCGATGGTATGCCAAGCAGGATGCACTCGTCCGAAGTTCATTGGAGAAGGCGGAGCCTTTTACATGGCTGAAACATCTGGACAAGCATAGCAAAAAGTCACTAGAAGGTTCGCAGTGGAACATCTCTGCTCTTATAGTAGAAGAATATTTTCGATCCTACACAAGATACAATGCAATGACGGCCATCCCTGAAGACTCTTCCCTCCAAGACACTTTCCCTGATGCACCAGTGCCACCATCGATAATAAATGTTCAACCCACTCCTGTAACTTCTCGCACATCATCCCACAATGTACTCGGCCCTTCCGTTGCCCAGAAGATATCCGCCGCAGATGGAATAATCTCCGAACCTCGTGCGGGTTCCCTTCGCTCCTCCTTCGAATTTGAGCCGCGTCGGAGCCATGATTCCTCCTTCAGCAGCTTACCATTAATTTTTTCGTCTACAACGCCTAACTCCCCGCCCGGCGCTCGTTCATCGACTCATGAGGTGGGTGCACAGGCAAGGGAGAGCAACACGGCTTCATCTGAGCAGCTGCTCTCGGAAGATTCGAAGCATAACAACATGTATTTAGAAAACTCGACATCCCCTCTGACAAGCATAAGGGTCATTGCTGCCAGCGAAGGATCTGACGCTGATATCGTTCAGAGCGCAGGAATCACCCTGCAACTGACTGCACAAACACCATTAAACATCGATCATAATGTTAATATCTTCCCGCCTCAAAATCTCCAGCGTCCTGATCAGCAGCCACGAGCCAATACTGATCGTACTCTGGGTCGCCGTCGGCTGCGCGTATCACTCCCTTCGGCTGACCGAGCGTCCAGGTCACGCGAAGCTAAGCAGCAACAATCTGCTGATGAAGAAAAGGGCTATGAGGTCAAAACACGGTAAGTGGACCTCACCAGTTTCACATTTTTATCTTGAGCATATATTAGGCTTTTGGAACAGACAAGTGCTGCTAACCATCGGATCAGGCAACTTTTGAACCGTATATCTGTGAGCATACGCGAATATGAATCTGCTCAGTCCAATTCGATGGCTTCCCTCGGTATAAAGTACATCGGTCTCCCTCGAGATCTCACCGACGCATTTGGTCACGATCCAGCCGCCGTTACCGGAGCAACCAGACGGTTTCATGGGTGGAGAGCTGTGGACGATATACAAAATCGGCTATTGCGTCAGAGAGAGGTTTTCAAGTCCTTTTTATTTCGTGCACATAACGGCGTATCCGTCCCGAGAAGTGTACTTAAAGATCCAATAATAGCCCTTATTCAAGCCATGGAAGCTCTCGAAAAACACAGTGGAAAGATATCAGGACGAGCAAAGGAAGTCGAGGAAGCTCTGAAAGCTGTCCAGGAAACACACGACAGGGTAAAGAAGGATTACAATCAAACACTGTCTCGAACATCGGTGGTTTACCCTGAGGTATGCCAAACTGTATGGAACATAATTGATATTCCGTTCATAATGTTTTATAGCTCTCAAATATTGTGGCTTTAGAAGAAAGTTACAAAGACCAATATCAGCAATTTTGGGAGTTCGGAATGGATACCCTTACTTTTCTGCTCGACACGGTCACCCCATTCTGGAGAACTTATGGCAAGCCGATTGGAGAAGATATCCGAGATTTTCTCATCATACCTCTCTACCGTCACGAGTTTACGGGCGAATCCAAAAGATACCCGATTTTGAGAATTCCGACTCGCTCTGTCCGACACTGGCTGGGACTAATCGTGTTTTTCTTGTTATCTGTGACTGTGACTATTCTGCAAAGCAGAGCAGCAATTTCCTCCGCCACCCATTACAAGTTGTCCATGATACCATACGAAAGTATCAGGTGGACAGCGTTACCCTTTTTCTGGATTAGCATTATCATCCAGTGGTGGGCAGCGATGGTAGAATCCATTGTTGTATTCCTACAATTGGCAGTGTTGGTGTGGTGGGCTGGCTGGTCAGTCAGGATATTTGCTTAGTTGTTACAAGACTAGGCATCGCTCTGCTCTGCCCTCATGACATAGGCCACTGTTGTTATTGCCCAAAGTGTGCAGGAGAAAACAGGGACATACGAAAGCCATCCATAAGAATATGGATACGGAGTATACGATGCCATCTGTGAATTGATTCCTACTCATGATACAGAGTTTTTATTACCTACAGCCGTTTAATATATATTGACTTGTATTACGTTCAGATACTAATGTGCTCATTAGGTTGGAGTGGTTCCTTCGTGAGCACTGGTACCGATGTTGGTACATAGCTCGAAAATCTGTAAGGCGGGAGAAGACCTGTCGCATGGCCAGCCTCGACGCATGGTCGGCAGAATCCTGCTAAACTGTGAAAACGGATATCTGACTAGTTCAACATCACTCACGACCACCGAGGATGAGAGGTACATCTTTATTTTTGCACGATACGCATTGTATTGGGGTGACGGAGCTACGGTCAGGATGATTAATCCGTCGGCGCTTCGTAGCTACATGTTTCTCAGTCGTATCCTGAGCCTGCAGTGTGTTGAGATCAATCTTTGGCTTGGCTATGGCTTTGCGCCTCGTGCGAGATCCATTTCCTGCGCTAGCTTTTAGACTTTTCATCGTGAATGTGGGAGCAGAAGCCTGTGAAATTAGTCGTAACGAAATTAACGAGTAAACAGGTTATTCATCATACCACTTGGAGTTGGTTTAGCAGCGGTCCGTCAGGCAAATGGTATCCTAAATACACATGCTCCGCTGTGTTCTTGGGACTGATCAGATATGTTAGACACATTAATAAAAAGATGACGCACGATCGATCCAAGCCTCGACCTGTTCTCCTCCATTTTCCGTTCATCCCCAGCCCACCGGGATATGGTGTCCCAAACGGCTAGTGGGGTTTTTCGGAGGCGCAAGGTAACAATCTGGACCTCATCATGATTAGGAGGTGTCTGGATTGCTACTGTAGCGTTAAGGGGGTTGGTATTCGAGAAGGGTAAACAAGTTTTGATGACAATATGGGAAGTTGCATCAGTTATCGGGGAGTCAAGAGTCCGTTCACAGGTTACTAAACCACGGGGGAAAAGCCACCGTTCAGAAGGCGAGTCGCGGAATTCAAGTACTAAGTCAAATTCCTTGATCGGAGTTGAAGGAGGAACTGTGGTTGAGGTGGCCGGTGATACAACTGGGGCTGACGGGGGTTGTGATGATGTAGAGAAGGAAGGAGGAACAATATGAGTGCTCTCTGCGGTGGCAAGCGATTGTATCAGGAGGCCAAGTGTCTTCAACTGCTCAGGGGTGGCCAAACCTGCAGCGGCAAGTTGCAACAAATTGGCAAGAGTGGGATTTGACGAGGCAGCCGAGTTCACCTGGTTGATCAAGGTAGGCGTAATCGTGGTAGCCACAGTAAGGGATGATATGAGGGGCTGGGACGATTTTTCCAAGTCAAAGGTATTTGAAGCACTGACAGACGTTGGGCTAGGTTGGGCCAGAGCAGTGTATGGGGTTTTTGACTGCCAAGATCCAGTGGGAGGCAGATGGGAGTGACACGCAACAGGCTGCGGGTGTGGAGGGAGATAATGAACTTCATAGAATATTGTGTCAGGAAATATATGTGGGCCGATTTCGACGTCACATCTTCCCCGATTTTGTATGGTGTGTGGTGGTGGCGCCTGCTCTGTAGCCTTTCCTCCTCGGGCTTTGGTCGAGAAACGTGGAAATGTAGAGAATAACCACTTTTCTCTTGCTGTAGGATACTTTAACAAAGGAGAAAGGAGTAACATGAAAAGGTACTCACATTGGCGAAGAGCATGGAGAAGCACACAGCTAGAATACGAAGTCGAATTGAGATCAAATCGTTTTCCATGCAAAACGCACCTAACAGATATACCTTTCAGCTCCTCTGTATCGTCACTTTCAAGCTCCCAGCCAGACTTCGAGCCAATGGGAAGATCAATTACTGTGGTGGTAGGTCGGTTCATGGCTCCGATTTGGCTGTATTGTTCAAAGACTTCCGGAGCCAGAAGTGGTTTTGTGACTTTACTTGACTACTTGACTGTCGCATTTAGCGCGTTTACTTCTTCAATGACCAGCCGAGTTCGTGAGTAGTCGTTGTATCTCTTTTCATGGTTGGCTAATTCGTGCCGCAGAAAAAGGAGGCCCGATCTTTCGTCCAGTGGTGAAATCTAGAACTCGTCTAGACGTCCGCCAGTCCTCTGTCGTTGCAGATTCTTCAAATAGCTCTCATAACACTCCGGCCTCCTCTTTTCCTCCCAGCTTGACTTCTCCACCGGTGGTCTCAACCGACACCTCTATTCCAAGTACACGACCTCCACCTGGAATTGACCCATCAGATGTCGAATCACCTACCCAAGCTTCTCTTTTTAACGCACCTCCCCCAATCTTTGTGCACTCAAAGCGCAGCACTCCAGCTCCGCCAACTCTCCTCAATCGGGCAACGCCTATCCCTGCGATCACGAAAGCACCACCCATCATCTCATCCTCTGCTGCATCACCACCCTCTCGTGCCGCTCAAATACACGATCTCTCGAATAGAGACTCCGTGCATCAGCCCACCTCTGCCCCGTATCCACACCATGGCGTAGAAAATGTACCGACATCGGCATTGAACATAGACACAACACCCAAGCTGCAAAGAACGAATTCAAGGGAAAAGGTTGAAGCTGCCTCCGTTGGCTCCCCTGGTTCTACTCCAACACTAACGTCTGGTTATCATAAAGTGGGGAAAGAGGAGAAAAGAAGCGCTTCAAAAAAAAGAAGAAAAAAGGATGTTTCAGACCTAGAGGGAAGCGAAACCTCTGACGTCGCTATAAAGAAACGCAAAAGGCGACAATCCAGTGGCACCCCACACCCTCAGAGATCTCGCGGTCCATCACTTCCTGCCTATGATCCAGATGCAGATCCTGGAGAGGAAATCGACCCCACCATAGTCACAATGGCTTCTTTATGTAACGACACGGGTCAAGGACGTGTTAGTCGTAAAGCAGCTGAAATTTTGTCCAACCACGCCACTTGGAAGTCACAAAACCGGGAGAAAAGAGCACGTATGAAGACTCTTATGGAACTCAGGAAATATGGACGAGAAGAGGAAGCAGAGGCGCTCGAAGCAAACTTTGCACCATCTGCTCCTGGCGAGAAAAGTGCAGGGAATGTTTCTCATCCTGGTCCCTCCAGTGGTGACTCTGAAAACTCTGCGATAGTTGACGATACCGGCAGTGGGTTCGACTACTCTCAGGATTTGGCAACCAGCCGGTACAACGTTCAAGTGCGCATCGGACCAAATGGAGAGACCATGATCGACGAGGACTCCCTTGTTGTAGATCGCGCTGAGGCAGAGGATACGTCGAACTACACCCATGTAGTTGAATCAGATCACACCAAATTTGTCAATTCTGGGTCGTATGGAAAACGATATCGTGGCTCTCGATGGAGCGCAGAAGAAACAGAACTATTCTACGATGTATGTTATTCATGCGACAACAAGCTTGTTCGATTCTGACCTCAAATGACGCAGGCCCTCGCACAGTACGGCGAGAATTATGAGCTCATTGCATATGTTTTGCCCGGACGTGATAGAAAATCGTGTAAGAACAAATTCAAGGCTGAAGATAAAAAGAATCCTGCACGTATCAATCACTGTCTGAACAACAATATTCCTGTTGGTTCGTATGTTATCATACTGTGCTGATCATGGTCACTCAGATGCATTTCCTCAGACATGGCCACACTCTCGCGTATGACTGGTAAAGATTTTTCTGGGCCTGTCCCCGAGATACGGGCCCCCACTCCCCAGCCTATCGTTGAACCGCTCGCAACAAATGGAGGACAAGGGCAGTCGAAGCACGATGCTGTTCGGAAGAGGCAGCCAAAAAAGATGGCTACTGAAGATGGTGTTGTCATTGTCGGCGATGCGGCTAGCTTCGTACCATTTCCTGATAGTCCATGATCTCACTGGCGGCAGAAAAAAGAGCTTTTTATAGGAGGGGGGGGGTGTTCCAAAATTTAATATGCCAAAAGGTCTTTGAGTGTCCTAGTACATGGAGTCCGGATCACTGTTTAAATTTGGGACATCAGGTCCCTTACATATCTGCGCGGAAAGCTGCACTCCGACAAATAAACTGCACGTTTGACTCGCAACACAAAGTTGGTGTTGTTTGACGTGATGCTGCCGGAGAACTGTTCAAGAGTGTGATCATTTAGGCTTCAGTAGTAGAGCACTCTGATCTCCACAAGTCCGGTATGGGTGTGTAAAGCTCCAACGCAGTCTGAGTAGACGAGGAAATAATAGATTTATGGGCATGCTGTGGTGAACGGCGATCAAGGTTTCTTCTTACGGCCTGGGATGGGCTCGGCGTCATTTGACATCAGCTAGGCCAGCAAGAGGCTTCATTCGAACATCTGCGTCTGCCACGGGTTGTGTGGTGGAAGAGGTAATCAATGAAATTGAGTGTTTATCGGGCACGTGATCACTCAGGTTCGAAACCTGGGCCAGCGCTATGATCCTGAATGTCAATGTAAATGAACGCCTCACAACCACTCTTAAGCTTGAAGGCGGTTGACTTATGGCCCTCCAAGCAAGTTGCCACCAGTGAGGGTGATTATCTTTGTGTACTATTTATAGCTTCACTGACGTAATAGCGATATGCATAAAAGCAATGACGATTTGCCCTGCAAGATCCAACAATGCCCTATAAAATTGTCATCTGCGGGGCTGGATTTATAGGTATTTCTTTTTCTGCAACGTTAACCAATGCCCCATCATGTTGCTTAGGTTCCAATATCGCTCGAACTGTCGCTGCATCCTCTTTTGATCGTGCTACCCCTCAGGTTCAACTCTCCTCACGCCATCCCAACAAAATACACAATGTCTTGAAAAACAGCATCCCTACTGAACGTCTCCTACCACCCATCCCTCTTGACGTGACTAAGCCTGCAACTCTAGCTCCAGCATTCAAAGATGCCAATGTCGTCGTTTCGTTGGTCGGAGCGCTACAAGGCTCCGCAAAACAATTCGAAGACCTTCAGTTGCAAGGGGCGATAAATGTTGCAGTCGCGGCAAAGGGTGTGGGTGCAAAGCTCATTCACTTCAGTGCCATTGGTGCTAATGCACAAAGTGATATACCCTACTCGAGGACAAAAGGCTTGGCCGAGGCTGAAATCCTGAGAATATCTCCAGATACAACCATAATCCGCCCAAGCCTTGTCTTTGGCCCCGAAGACGACTTCTTTAATGTATAGGTGTTTTTATTTAAAAATCTATTTTTCACGTATTGATAAGGGTTGAACACAGAGGTTCTCCCGATTGTCGAAATTTCTTCCTTTCCTTCCGGTCTTTGGCGGTGGTCAATCCCGTTTCCAGCCGGTTTATGTAGGGGATCTTGCTAGAGCTGTTGAGATCATCTCGAGAAACGATCCGTCTGTTCGAAATATCGTCGCGGGCAAAATAATCGAGGCTGGTGGCCCTGAAAGTGCACTTTGTTCTACTTTTTGTCTGCCCGTGAACTAATGTCTATTTTCCATCCTAGTTTTCACCTTCAGAGAACTGATGGAACTGGTGCTAAAATATAACAAGCGTTCTCGCCCTGTGATATCAGTGCCGTTCCAGGTCGGTTTGATTCAAGGAGCGATTTTGGAGAAGCTGCCAATGAATTTATTTACAGTAACTCGGGCACAGGTATGTCACTTTAGACTATATCACTGTTTAATTGAACTATATATCGATTCAAGGTGAAACAGCTCGCATCAGATAATATTGTCCATGACCTGCCTTCTCCTACCCATCACATTTCCTTTAAGGACCTCCTTGAAAAATATTCGGGACCCTTGATATCTGTGCATGATGTCCTACCTACCTACCTTTGAGTACAAATAGCTCGGCAATTGTCTACGATTGTGACATGCCACTGGTGACCAATTTCGTAGGGTGGATGAGTCATGACTTCTATCATATGTTCTATTAATTGTACGTCATTTCCAAGCAGCACGGTGATCAGGCTCCGGTTCAATTTTGTTCCCTTTCGTCGTCGTGGCTAGCCTTTACTTGCTTGTGCATTACTCTAACAGCAAACCCGAGAGCGAGGATTTATGGCGCTCCAGAATCATAATGCTGATACCAAATTGGATAAAAGTGAAGACCCCAGCAAATGTAGTGAACTGCCCTTCAGCGTCTTTTCCTCGAGGGAGAAATGGTTCATTGTCAGTATCATCTCCTTTACTGGAATGTTCAGGTTGGGAATCACATTCTCATTGCGACCATTTCGCAACGCCTGATATATCCCTCTTCATTCGATATTTGTAGCCCATTAACCGCTAATATATATTTCCCTGCTATCCCCACAATATCAAAAGCCTTTAACAAGTCTACGGAACTCATCAATCTTACGGTGCCGTGTGGTCCCATATGACTTTTTTCTTAAACTTGGCTGACTGTGGTTCATGGTAGGTCACCATGTATATGGTCATGCAGGGAATAGGTAGCTTCTCTGCCCTCGAACCCGTGATATGTTACCAACTTCTCAAGCTCCCATGGTATGGGGGCCCGTCTCAGATCATCTTGGTCGGCGCCCCATCTTCTCAGGTTGCTTACTGATATTGTCGCTTTCTTGCGTTGGTTTAGCGTTGGTTCCGGTCTCAGCGTACTGGCTCTTAATGGTTCTACGCTGTATGCAAGCTGCTGGGTCAGCAAGTACAATTGCAATAGGTATTCAGCATACTAAACCACAATATAAATTGTGGCTGATCACGTTCGTGAGGCGCTGGCGTCATCAGTGATATCTCCATTCCAAGGGAACGAGGAGGCTTCTTTGGGATTTACACACTGGGGCCAATGGTATGCTCTTGCGTCAGACGTTGCAAAATACATTGATTGAATGATCCTTGATAAGGTTGGGCCTGCAATCGGGCCAGTGATCGGAGGCGCACTTTCTCAGCATCTTGGTTGGAGGTATGTCACCTGTTCAAATATCCTGGACTTTCATTACTTGCAAAAAAATATCTTTCAGGTCTATTTTCTGGTTTCTTTGTATCTCAGCTTCCGCGTGTTTGGTGGCTTTAATCCTGTATGTCGTTTATTCATGATTGTTCCCGTTCGTGAAACAGACATATTTTAACCTACAAAGGTTCCTACCAGAGACATTGCGAACATTGGTAGGGGACGGAAGCGTAACACCTTCTATCCTGCACCGTCCACTTGTGTCAATAATCAAACACAGGGGAGAACCCCACCATGATACAATTCCTTCTTCGAAACTATCGTGGAACCCATTTCGCCTTCTCGCGCATGTCGACATCATACTGTTACTCGCTCTCAACGCAATCGTTTGCGCCGTTTTTTACGGGTTCACGGCTACGATTTCCACTTTATTCGTCACAGCATATCCATATCTCTCCCAGACGGAGGTTGGACTATGTTTTTTGGCTATCGGCGGCGGCATGGCTATTGGGAGCAGCCTAAATGGCAAAGCACTGGACTGGGAATATCGTAGAATTTCACGGGAAGTGAAGAAGAGCACGCAGCCGAATGAGAAGGGCCCAGGGATTATCATACAGGAGCAGACCATCACTGAGAACTTTCCAATTGAAAAGGTACGGTTCACAAACTTCCAAAAGACTCAGAAACTCGGTACATAATATCCAACAGGCACGGTTGCGGTTGCTTCCTATTTATGTTGCTCTGCTCGTCGTATGCTGTTCAGGGTACGGCTGGTGCATTTCAAAGCAGATTCACATTGCTTGCCCTTTGGTCCTCCAGTTTATTGGTACGATGCAAATGTAACATATGCTCCGAATATGCAAAGCTAACGACATCATGTAGTCGGTTACATCTCAATCGCAGTGATGAATTCCACGCAAACCTTGATGATAGATCTTTTTCCTGAGCATGGGTCTTCAATAACAGCTTGCGTCAGTACAAAACCTAGTTACATCAGATGGTTTGTTCTCACCATCTTGCTACTAGAACAATCTCGCTCGGTGTTCTCTGAGTGCCTTTCTAGTCTCTGTCATCGACCTTATAATCCATGCTCTGGGGGTCGGTTGGACTTATGTACTCCTTGGTGGGGTGTCGTCGTTGGTCATACCTCTCATATACCTTGAGGTTAGGATTGGTCCGGTATACCGAGTAAAGCGACGAACACGGTCAATATAACAAATCAATATGGACGATCTGTAGGCATCAATAAACGAGTCTTCCATGACTAGACGACTGTAGTACATGTACTCTGAGGTTCTGTGCAATAAAAAGCGGCAGTGCGGATTTCTGATAGGTTCTCGCGCGAAGGTTATGATATCTGCCCTGCCAGATACCCTTCACCTTCCAAAGAGCTAGCGATAAGCCCAACTACACTAATGGTAAGAGCGAGTACTGGTCAGTGGTGGGTGTTCTTCAATGTTTCTGCAAAAGGGCCCAGGACAGGTACTCAGATTAATACCTATCGCTTTTCGGGATGCATGCATATGAAGCGCTTTTTGAGGCAGTCCTTCCACAGTCGAGTTACGAAGTTGGTGCCAAGCGGCAACCCCTGGGCCGGGCCCTGGTAGTTACAATGGATCATTAGAGTGGAAGTTATCAGACTTTGGACTCATGTTATAGTTACATAAGGAATTTATTGTCAACAGAGTCAAACACTTGGTAATTTCCACCCCCAGCTCTTCTTCCAGTTCGTCCAGGGTCGAGCCAATTCCCTAGGCATAAGCATCGTCGACCTTCCGGCCAAGAACGTAAGGATACCTTTACTTGCAGACTTGGAATCAGATTATGAGTCAAGGTATTTTTTACCAATGCTTACTGCCCTTGACATCCTCATCTATTTGGAATAGAGCTTGGTACAGCCGACGATCCTTACTCCTACGATGACGCGAACTATGACATGGATGAAGACGAAACTGGATATGAGGAGATAACGCAGGAGGACTGCTGGACTATCATCACCAGTTTCTTTGACCAGAAAGGTCTTGTTCGACAGCAGCTTGACTCTTTCGACGAGTTTGTTCAAAACACAATGCAAGAACTCGTCGACGAGAACTCGGACCTCATTCTAGACCAAGCTGATCAACACACAGGTCATACAGCCGACACGACACGTCGATACGAAATTAAGTTCGGTCAAATCTACCTTTCACGGCCAACAGTTACAGAGGCGGATGGCTCTGTGGTTCCAGTCTTTCCTCAGGAAGCAAGGCTAAGGAACCTTACGTACTCTGCCCCATTATACATTGAGATGAAGAAAAGGGTGCTTACTGGGCGCGAGAGCAACAATGGGATACCCGGGGATATTTCTTGGGAAGTACAAGATGACAATCCAGACGAATCAACGAAAGTTTGGATAGGAAAAGTGAGGAAACCTTCTTTCCTCCTCACATGCATCTAACTTGTATAGGTCCCGATTATGCTTCGGTCTACCTTCTGTATTCTTCGTGGGTTACAGGATCAAGACCTTTATGATCTCAATGAATGCCCCTACGACTCAGGGGGTTACTTTATCATTAACGGATCCGAGAAGGTGCTAATTGCTCAAGAGCGCATGGCTACAAATCACGTTTATGTTTTCGCCAAGGCTCAACCATCACCTATCAATTTCTTAGCTGAAATCCGCAGTGCTGTTGAAAAGGGAGGCAAAACTATTAGTCAATTTCAAGTGAAAATGTTTCATCGGAATCAGGAGCGATCTGTGAGCCGCACCTTTTACAGTCTCTAATGAATTAACTCAAACCCCTGTAAGCTGGGAAATGTAATGAAGGCCACGATACCATATATCAAGGTTGATATACCTATCTGGGTTGTTTTCCGGGGCCTTGGCGTCATTTCTGACCGGGATATATTGGAACATATATGTTACGATATGCAAGACGCACAAATGCTTGAGATGTTGAAGCCATGTATCGACGATGGTTTCGTAATACAGGATCGAGAGGTGGCTTTGGACTTCATCGGTAACCGTGGAACAGCGACTGGCCTCCCACGGGAGCGTCGTATTCGTTATGCGCAGGAAATTCTACAGAAGGAGATGTTACCACATGTATCCATGGCCGAGGGGTCTGAGTCGAAAAAAGCCTACTTCTTTGGATACATGATTCATAGGCTCTTACTGGCTGCTTTGGAACGTCGGGAGCTCGACGACCGCGATCACTTTGGGAAGAAACGCCTTGACTTAGCAGGCCCCCTCCTTGCAAACCTATTCAGAATGCTCTTCCGCAAACTTACAAAAGATGTCTATCGCTACTTACAGAAGGTGTGTAACTTACAAAGTAATGTAGGTGTTTTTCGTAACATTACTTCGATCAGTGCGTCGAAACACACAAGGAATTCAATCTTGCCCTTGCCGTCAAACACCAGACAATTACAAATGGTCTGAAGTATTCTCTTGCGACTGGTAATTGGGGTGACCAGAAAAAATCTATGTCATCCAAAGCTGGAGTATCTCAGGTTTTAAATCGATATACATACGCGTCTACATTATCCCATCTCCGACGATGCAACACTCCTTTGGGGCGAGAGGGCAAAATTGCTAAACCACGTCAATTGCACAATACTCACTGGGGCATGGTGTGCCCCGCAGAAACACCAGAAGGCCAAGCTTGTGGTTTGGTCAAAAACCTTGCCCTCATGTCGTGTATATCCGTCGGTTCATACTCAGCACCCGTCATCGAGTTTTTGGAGGAGTGGGGGGTAGAGTCGCTGGAAGAAAACGCTCATTCCTCCACACCTTGCACAAAAGTATTCGTCAATGGCGTCTGGATGGGTGTTCATCGTGATCCCGCAAACCTCGTGAAAACCATTAAAAAATTGCGACGGAAGGACGACATCAGTCCTGAAGTTTCTGTCGTGCGAGATATTCGGGAGAAGGAATTACGGCTGTACACAGATGCTGGTCGTGTTTGCCGACCTCTCTTTATCGTCGAAAACCAACAGCTCGCCCTTCAAAAGAAGCATGTAAAATGGATAAGCAACGGTTACAACGATGATGGCGAAGAATATAAATGGGAATCACTTGTGAAGGGCGGTGTGGTAGAGCTTTTGGACGCAGAGGAGGAGGAAACGGTCATGATATCTATGACTCCAGAGGATCTGGAAAATTCTAGATTACAACAGAGTGGCATCGACCCAACTACCAATGATGGAGACTTCGATCCCGCTGCACGACTAAAGGCTGGAATCAACTCCCATACGTGGACACATTGCGAGATTCATCCAAGTATGATTTTGGGTATCTGTGCCAGTATCATCCCCTTCCCCGACCACAATCAGGTGAGGAGTATTATTTTACTGACTGATTGTGTCTAATTTAAATTGCAGTCACCCCGTAATACATACCAATCTGCTATGGGCAAACAAGCGATGGGAATATTTTTAACAAACTTCCTAATCCGAATGGATACAATGGCCAATATCCTCTACTATCCTCAGAAGCCTCTCGCCACAACCCGTTCAATGGAGTATTTGAAGTTCAGAGAACTTCCAGCTGGGCAGAACGCTATCGTCGCAATTCTCTGTTACAGTGGTTATAACCAAGAGGATTCCGTCATTATGAACCAAAGCTCGATCGATCGTGGGTTATTTAGGAGTATCTATTACCGGAGTTACATGGACCTCGAGAAGAAGAGTGGGGTTCAGCAGTTAGAGGAATTTGAAAAGCCTAACCGCGAGAACACTCTTCGCATGAAGCATGGGACATACGACAAACTTGAGGATGACGGGTTGATTGCCCCTGGTACTGGTGTAGCAGGCGAAGACATCATCATTGGCAAAACTGCACCTATCCCCCCTGACAGTGAAGAATTAGGCCAGCGTACACGCACACATACTCGTAGGGATGTTTCAACACCACTGAAGAGTACAGAAAGCGGCATTGTCGACCAGGTTCTCATCACAACGAACTCTGAAGGACAAAAATTTGTGAAAGTTCGAGTCCGATCGACTCGCATCCCTCAAATAGGAGATAAGTTTGCCTCTCGTCATGGTCAGAAGGGTACCATCGGAATTACATATCGCCAGGAGGATATGCCATTCACGGCAGAGGGCATTGTACCAGATATCATCATCAATCCACATGCTATTCCTTCTCGTATGACTATTGGCCACTTGGTTGAATGTTTGCTGTCCAAGGTTGCTACTCTCATTGGTAATGAGGGCGACGCGACACCCTTTACCGATCTCACAGTTGAATCTGTTTCGACATTCTTACGGCAGAAAGGGTACCAATCGCGTGGCCTTGAGGTCATGTACCACGGTCATACTGGACGCAAACTTCAAGCCCAGGTATACCTTGGGCCGACCTATTACCAACGCCTGAAGCACATGGTGGATGATAAAATTCATTCACGTGCGCGTGGGCCAGTACAGATATTAACAAGACAGCCAGTGGAGGGTAGGAGTCGAGACGGTGGTTTGCGTTTTGGTGAGATGGAACGTGATTGTATGATTTCTCATGGAATCGCCGGTTTCCTGAAAGAGCGCCTTTTTGAAGCGAGTGATGCTTACCGTCTCCACGTTTGTGACATGCAAGTTACATCTTTTGCCATCTCTTACGTATCACTGACCGACAAATCTAACAGTTGTGGCCTAACGGCGATTGCTAACCTTGTAAGTTGTTGTATACACATTTGTATGGCATTCAAACACTAACAACTTATTCTCAGAAAAAGCAAAGTTTTGAGGTGTGATTGGTAAACATACTTGAAAAGGTTGTCAACTGATTTTTTCATAGTGCCGCGCTTGTAAAAACAAAACAGCCTGTTCTCAACTTTACATTCCTTACGCTGCAAAACTGCTCTTCCAGGTGAGTTTACAACATTATATTTATCTTTTGTGCTCACTCTCGCGGTCTGAAACTGTCAGGAATTACAAAGTATGAATATCGCCGCACGGTTATATTCGGTATCTTCTGGGCGTATACGGGATTGATCGATTGACGCACAGGATGGCTGCTAGACTATAATATTATTAAAATGTTCCTATGTATTATCAGATGAGGTGCCTTGAACGGTCCGGTCCCTAGTCCTCCCTAGCCCTACTCCCCATTAATCCCTGTCGCTCATGCTCGGGGCCTTGATGATTGTCACCAGAAAGCCTTCGTTTTTTGGCATTGATATCGTCTTCACCATCGCTTCCCGGTTCTTCTTCTCCAATCTCAAACACTACATCTTCAGGATGTGGACTTGAATGACCTCGACCTGCAACGAGGGTAGCATTGTCGTCGTCATCCCTGGGGCGGGATCTATTGTGTATTGCCTCCAAGTCGTAATCTTCAGCATCTTCTTCGTCTTGAGCAATTTCGTCCGACATGGCTAATGTGAGACACAAAAATAGGTAAGATTTTCAACAGCTGCCAGAAGTGAGAACGGAGTACATATCTTCTATTGTTGGCGGACGGTCTCCAAAGGAAGGCAATAGAGCTGAATGCAGCAAGGTAGAGTAAAGCTAACCAACCATCCAGAAGCCACCACCGAACACGCCATGACTTGGCGGCATAGTCTAAATAGTGTACCTTTGGTCAGCCTCGAGATTAAAAAAATATAAGAGCTAAAGATCAACCTTCAGCAAGGCGACCAGAGAAGGATAACGAGGAAACGACAAAGAATATAGCAATGACAACAACTGTTCCCAAGAGAATATAATATAGGCGCTCAAACATCCTTAGCTTATATCTTTGCTTGCGTGCGCGAAGTTGTGCGATTGTAGCTAAATTGCTCTTTTTCAATACAACTCCCTCGAATATGAAAAGGAAGCAAACCGTTTAGAGAATACATAATCCAAAGAAGAAAACCGCTCAGCGTAAAGGCGAGGGGTATCACAAACATCAAGAGCACGAGAGCTGACGTAGACTCCAACTCGAGTTCGACGATACCAACGGCGTATAATACTGAGGCGGTGTTGGAATTTGAGACTAAATGGCTGAATGGCGAGAGAAACTCACTTCCAAAGATAAAATGGGCAACAGCAAGGATTTGACATCTCAACATTGTTCTGCCCAGAGTTTCGCGAACAACGCTGAGACCTAAGGAAACCACTAGCAGCATAAAGAATGACATTGCGTTGCGTGCTGCATCTAAGATGGCAACTAGGTATGACTATTAGGGTCCTGAGAAATGCCAGATATCTACAAACCAGCCTACCAACAATGAGGAACACAGTAGCCGTGGTACCCTTCCCATGCGAGTTAAGGTATCTATAGTAGGCTTCGAAGGGTTGAGTTCTTTGATATTCGGTCTGAAATGTCAGAAAATAAGTATGAACGTACCCCAATTTGCAAGCATCTCGATGACTAACAAACCCACAAGTGCAGAAAGATAATGCTGTGGTGATTCTTCCGTCAATTTGTCACCTTTTAGCGCCAAAAAGAAGTCTCACCTGGATTGGTAGAAGTTCATGTAGGTGCCGATAGCAGAGCCATGCCCATCCTGCCACGAAAATTGCATAGACGAGAGACATGACAAAATAGAACTATAATATATGGACCGTCTATATAGAAGTAAATGGCAAAAGAAGAGAAGGTTTCGCTCACAGTCACTTTGGGATAGTCCGACGCTGGAAGCTTCCCGTCGAAAGTATTTCTAAAAAACACACGACCAGTGTAAGAAGGATGATACGGAACGTCTGTAGCTGCACGGCGTGTTGGCGAGTCCACCGTAACAGGAACTACGGCTATGGAATTCGTGAGTAAGATAGCTGAGGTGGCCAATGAGAAAATGACTGGCCTACACAATAATAACCAGTTTTGCGGACGAGGTACTGTATTGGATGGTTGTAAACATAAAGATCTGAATTTGAGGTCTGACGGAGTACGACTGGTAGCAAGTGAGGTTTTACACGACGGCGCCATGGTGATGTGTAGTTACTCGGGGGTGTTTCGGGGTTGCCTGCTGGGTTATTCCAGAACGCAGTGCTCGAAGTGTTCGTGTTGTCGGAGGATGGGAGTTCAACCCTCTTAGACCAAAAACTGGTTTCGTTAACCAGTTTGCCATTCGGGAGGTCTAGAATAAATTGGCCGAGCTGTTCTCTCATGCAAAAACCTTCTGTAACCGCACGAGCGGTGCAGACATATATCTTCTATAGAAGACAAGTCACGATTCAAGGTACATTAGATATTGTAAATCTTACTCACGGGCAAATAATCATCTGTGGGATCCTTCCCTAAGTATTTAGCGTCTGCCCACTCATATATTACCATTGCAACCTGGCCCTGTGATGATGTATCAAAGCTAACTGTGTGGACAGATTCAACTGGATTCCAGATATTTGGACACGTAATATACCGTTTATGAACGTCGACTGGCTTCCCCACATTCCACTGCATATTTGACGAGAATAATCTGGTTAAGCAAGCTTAGTAATGGCTTGAACAAATGGCAGTGTGATTACCTGTGTCGAGTATTGGTACTTCATACGCAAATGATGAGAGTGTGAAGAAACAGGATAGCAGGAGTATGACAGGTATGACCATGGTGGCCTTGAAGAGTCTTTTATTTGTGCCTGTTCCCTTCCGAGGTTTGAGGTCTTCGCAGTGATCCAGTTGGTTACGTAAGTAGTCAATCTGGCTGCACTGACGTCGACTACCACGGTCTCTGCCACTAATGCTCGGTGACGATGAGGATGTCTTCGACAGTGTAACCTGGGACTCTGAAGCGGCTGCTCCTGTGGGCTATACCGATAATATTCAACCCTCTGGTCCTGGTTTCAGACAGAGCACCACAGACTCCAATGAAGGGCCCTATGATCCAAAGTGGGAGGGCTACCTCATCACCTCTGTTAAGGACCCAGTGAAGGAACTTGCGGAGACTAAAGATGCATATGTTTCATACCTGGTACAGGCAAAAGTATCTTATCTTTCCTTCGCCGTACACACAGCTTCTAATTGAACCTGTTATACAAGACCAACCTGCCCATCTTCTCAACACCCAATCCTTCGGCTCGCCGCCGCTTTCAAGACTTTGTTTTTCTCAGGAATAATCTTGTCCGAGACTTTCCGGCATGTGTAGTGCCTCCTTTGCCTGATAAGCATCGTCTGGGTTGGTTTACACCTCTCTTCATCTTAATACTGAGAACTGAGGGCGTGACGCACCAGAATACATAACCGGTGACCGCTTTAGTCCGGAATTCATGGAACGTAGAAGACTTGAGTGAGCCAGGAGGTCCCTCACCAACACAATCCTCTTAACTCATACTGGCATGTAGTCTACATCGGTTTCTCCAACGCCTGTCCCGCCATCCAACTTTACAAAGGAGCACTCTTGTCCGTGCTTTCTTCGAGTCCACTGAATGGGTAAGGCTGCACGCCCCTCATCTTTGACGAATACTGAATATTTTTCCATTCAGCATGTCCACATGCACCAGCACACGGCGCACCCTCCGGGCCCAGAACCGTCACCTGGCATCATTGACAATATATCGGATACCCTTTTGAATGCTTTTGCTCGTGTTAGAAAGCCCGATGAGCGATTTCTGGACATGCGTGAAGGCGTTGACAAATTTGAGGAGGGTATAACCGTGTCTGAACGGCTTTTTAGCCGTATCAGAAGCAGATCAAGCGGTGAGTTGGCTTTCTCGCGCTCTTGCGCGTCCATTTTTCAGTCGAATCTCTGAGGCTAAATGAGATGGGAACCCGGAATCCGGTGAAGACCTCACGGCGGATTACCACGATCTGGCAGTCGCTGTCCAGGGTCTAGGATTCCTGGAGTCAGGTATTACAGACCAGTTAAATCACTTTTCGAACACCCTACTGGAGTTTTCTGCCCTTTTAAGGCATCTTGTGCGTCTCACAAAATTTCGCGCCAACTCGAATTAATCATTTCTCGGTAGACTCAAACTACCACTGATCCCCTTCTCCTTCACCTACATTCTCTCCTCAGTTATTCTCACGCAAATCGCGCGGTTTTAAAACTTCGTGATCAAAAACAACTCGACTTTGAGGAACTTTCAGACTACTTGTCTGGCGTCACAGCCGAAAGAGATCGACTGGCTGCTGTGATCAGTGGTCATGCTGGCAGCACCGGTTTAGGTTTGGGGGCATATCTCAAAGATCGTGTCGATGCAATACGCGGAGCTGACGATGACAGGAGTCGAGTGGAAAAGATGCGAAAGCTGGACATTAAGATCAAAGAGGCATGCATATTTGATCTTATATGGGCGTGTCATATCTTACACCATTCACAGCTTCAAGACGCCGTCACAACTGCGCATGAAACCTCAGACGCGTTTAGCGATGAAACTCTTCGAGAGCAAGCAATTTTTCAATATGCCAAAGAGGCGGAAATGAAGGAGATGTTTGAGAATCTTGCAGACGGACAAATTGAATTCTACAAGGCAGTGCGTGAATAGTTACTACTTAAATTCAACAAAAGCTAATAGGTTTGAACGTCCTTAGGCTATGGAGGAGTGGGAGAGAATTATACCCATTATTCAACGTATACGCGTGGACATTTAGCTTAGTATTCAAAGAACCTGTTGCATCCGTCATAATTTATGTGTCCAATTTGATTGGTGCAGCCGCTTCTGCTGCTGGCGGCTTCGCAAGAGCCGCTTGCTTAGCCTTCTGAGCAGCCCTATCACGCTGCAACTTAGCACCCGACTCCTGAACAGCGAGGGACAACTAGTAATGCTTGTGTAAATGGATGATTGCGTTGATCACTACTACTCACATTGATAATCCCAGTATTCACTGCTCGGATCATTTGTAGCTCGGCGTCGTCAGTTACACCAGGTGTTGTATCCACGGCATTTGCAGGTATCCATGGGGGAGGTTCCTTGAGAAAGTTAATGAGTCGCGCCCTCAAAAATGAGGGAAGAGCGTACGGTTGGTGTGGGGGCGGAAGGAACTGCATTATTTTTAAGCTCAAGGACAATGGCAAAGGAAAGATCGCCTTCGGCAAGTATCGGTCCGAGTTGCGACTCCACCATAGTAAGTTTGACAAGGAAAGATCGTAAATATTGCCCTAGGGTTCTCGAGGACATTCCATCCTCGACGCTATGTCATGCTGAGCATATGTCATTATTTTAGAAAGAGAACTATACCCTGTGTCCTTATTGAAAGACTCTACCTCGACCATATCTTCGATAGAAAATATGAACCGTTCGAGAGCCACCTGTTCTTTGTCTTTGATGACTATAATAACTTTGTCCACATTTCCCTACCATGTCGTGTTTATTACTTCGAAAGAGGGCTGTTCCACATATACGTACTAGGACGAGTTCCTCGCCGATGGCTTTTACTGCTCCAGAGATATACTCGTTGAGCGCAGGATGTCGCGACTGGAAGACGGGAGTGTCATATTTCTTGCGCCGAACAAAAAGATCTGCAGGGTATATCTGGCGGACGTATAATATGGTGTGGACAGCAACTTCGACTGGTTCATGGAATGTTAGGCATGGGGCGCTTCTTCGATTGTGGGCACTCACTGAATTCAGTAACCCCTTTCACCGTTTCTGAGGTTATACATAGTACCGACCGTCATGAGAGCGTCTATAAACAAGTATTCTCTACGCACGATTGAAAGTAAGCGGCGTTTCTGGCATCACGAAATAATCATAAATGATTCGGCGCCGCAACACAAAGGAGAGGATCTAAGTAAATAACGTTGGATTTAGAATAATGACCATCAAACTTGTCAAACTTGAAGCTTGAAGCTGGAGTACTTGAGTAGTTAGCGGTTAACGTTTTAAAACCGTTTTGCACAGGGTTATATATTATTTAATTACATATTTTTAATCAATTGCAAAACAAAAGATATTTGATTACTTTTGCCAAACTTTTGGTTTCGGGGTTTGAGCTCGCAAGGAAAGTAGCACAAGTGAAAAGTCTACGATTGAAATTATACGGCCGAAGCTATGCGCGCCGGTAGTAGTAAGAAGGTAGGACTGTCAAATAGCAGGACAAAGTCTAATTGTATTGGGTGTCAGCCCACTGTTACCATAACATATGTGAAGGTGCTTACAAGTCATATCTGACCAAATCGTCAGCATTTACTACCGCCGAAGAAATGAAGGAGCGGGCTTCCACCCAGACCCAAAGCTATAGACATGATCATAAGTTCACCCTCGGTGTCCTTCAATCAGAAGCACCGTAGTCACAGACCTTCAGCAAAGCTCCAAGGTTACTTGAAGGCAAATCCTTCGTCATTGACTCCCTAGTGGCCATCTGTCCACCCAACTGCCTTAATATTGGTAAGGCACTCGCAAATAGATCGAGTCCCGGATCTAACTGTCGCCCAATGCCTTCTAATAAAAGAATCGAAATGACTGTATTGATAAAGTCACCCTCCATCTTCACATGGTGCACTCGAACTGCCTTCAAGACCTCCGTCAAAAGGTCGGAGATCTTGATCTGCCCCAGAGAGAAAGTCCTGCGTTTCACGGACAATATGAGGTGTTGCATTTTGAGCGCGAAAGTTTCGGTATCTATAGCAAGCTCAGGAGAACGCGAGCGCTCGACCATAAGTTGGCCGGTGCGGTAACCATCAAATTCGGCAACGGCACGGAAGAGGTCAAGAAAATTTTTACGGTTCGTGGCATCAAGCGTTGTGACAAGGCCAGCGTCGATAAACACTACTTCGGGGATATAACCCGCTTCGTTCAATGCAGTAAGCTCAGCACGCCAAGCGATGGGCGAAGGTATTAGGGCGCGGAGACGTGACACAATTCGATCTGACTCAAAATCATCTGTAGGGAGTAGTTGAGGTGTTCTATCCCGCGAGGCGAAAATACTATGGTATAAATCTTTGAGGAGCTCTTTGGTTGACGGGGGTTTGGTAAATTTGATTAGGATGTTACCAGGGTGCAAGTCTGAGTGCACAAAGTTATCGAGGAGGAGCATGTTCTGCATATTGCGATGAGACAGTAGGCAATGATTAATATGGAAAACTCACTAAAAAAGCGTCTAAACCAACAGTCGCTACCTGGTCATCATATGGTCCACCTCCATTTTTGAGGAACGCTTCGAGCGGTATAGCATTTTCGTACTCCTCCACTAAGATGTCTCGCGTCGACCATACCTGTAAAGGCCTTGGAAAAGTAACGGGTACTTTTCGATTGGAAAAATTGTGTTCGAATACCAAAAGGTTCTCCGCCTCGTGTCTAAGATCTAGTTGCTGAAACATCATGGCTCCGAAAACGCCTACTTCCTGTGGAAGTGATAGCCAGTGCATTCTGGGAAGGATAGATATAATGTGGGCGAAAAACGACATAATGGCGAGGTCGCGGGATATCATTTTTGACACATCAGGGTGCAGTATTTTTATGGCGACTGAAGCGGTGGGTACGGAGGGCGGTGGATCTTGGAGAATAGCGGGACCAATGGCTGCTGTAGGTTTCTTTCTAGAGCGCCGAGGCCCAAGGTATGATGGTGGTATAAGGTCTCGTTTGAGAGTTGCGCGGTAAACCTATCAATATTTCCAGAATTTACATTGTACAGTAATTAAATGGCATACCTGCGCAATGGCACCAGTTCCGATGGGTGTTTCGTTAAACTCTTCAAAAACCTCATCAAAGGGTCGTTGGAAGACCCTCTCTATAACTTCCTTGGTGTGCTGGAAAGAATGAGGCCTTCCTTGCGAGTGCAGGGCGCCAAGCCGTTCGCAAAATAGGGAGGGGAAGAGATCTGCACGAGATGCTGCCCACTGTGCCAACTATAGCCAACACATAGATAAAGTATTTAGTTCAACTGATAGCGAGGGACGTACCTTTATAAAAGTTGGACCAGCTACTTCCATCTTGCCCACAAGTAGGTCATACCACCACACTGCTCCCCACCTATCACCACGTAGCTTCTTCTCCGGTTTTCCGACAAGCAGCATAGGACTGCATATTATGACGGGAATGAAGAGAGCAAAGAGGTATATGAAACGTTTGCCCGTAAGTATTGGCTCCCAAAAATTATTACGGAGGAAACCGCGTAGCCGTGCAGTAAAAGAGCGGTCTGATTCTGAGGGCGATAGTATGATGGGATTTATAGAGGTTTTGTGGGCAACAGGGGTAGGACTTGGACATGGGATAAGAGTAGGGGAGGAGAAGATGCTTGGAAAGAGAGCCTTGGGTCGTGGAGCCAGGTACAGAGTGAGCCCTCCCGCCAATGGTATAAGCCAAAGGACCTTGCGATAGGGATACCATCGAGAAATAGGCGTGGAATGGTAGAGGGAAGAATTTCTCGGAATCGTGACAGTATGTTGTTTCAAAGTAAGGCGCAAGCCCAGAGGCAGCTGGGACAGACGACCTTGGAAGGCCATGGCCAGCTGTGGTCAGGAACGTCAAGGCGACATGCTCGGCGCACCAAGATCGTCTGCCACAAAAGTTTAAACACTATGACGGTCCTGTTACGTAACTTCAGAAGTTTCTCAACAACTTTGCTATCTTGCTTGTCTCCACCCCTCCACCCGTGGTCTCATGGCCACGCCCTATGCCTTTGTAACTTTAGTTTCTTCTGATTCATATCTTCATGGCGCTCTCGCTCTTGCTGCTGCCCTCAGCGATATCCACCCAAGTCCTACCCTCCCGCCTGAGGTCGACTTCCAGACCGTGTGCTTGGTGACACCAGAAACTGTAGATGTCTCGGCCATTAGGCTCCTCAGGACAGCATTTGATGCTGTCGTTGGCGTGGAAGTCATTACCCAACAGGACGAAACAGGTTTAGCACTTCTCGGTGAGTCCGAGTCACCCGGCATACCTAAGACAACCACTACCCTTTACTCCTTGACGCGTTTGCTTGCAACGCCTTTGTTTAATAGCAGTAAAACCTTCCACGACACGTCGTGGGGCTTACTGGGCGCGTCAGTGTCCTGATCAGAAACTTCACTGTTCTACGCCGCTCACCCTACATGACCCCTGAACTAACCATCACATAGGCCGACTTGATCTCAACACAGTCCTTACCAAATTGCATGTGTTCCGCCTCACACAGTTCTCTAAAATAATCTTCCTTGATGCCGACATTCTTCCAATTCGCCCTCTCTCTCACTTGTTCACCTTACCTCACGATTTTTCCGCGTCGCCAGATGTGGGATGGCCAGATATATTTAATTCTGGAGTCATGGTTCTATCTCCCGGAGAGGAAAAATTTAATGAGCTCACTGAGTTATTGAAATCCAAAGGCTCTTGGGATGGAGGTGATCAGGGGATTCTTAATGAATGGCGGGGTGGGAACTGGAACAGGCTCAGTTTCACCTACAATACGACACCAACAGCTGCATATACGTAAGCTTCTATCACAATGTTTGCACGCACATCAAACCAGCTCACCTACTTAGATATGCACCTGCATACGAACGTTTCGGCTCACAAATCTCCGCCATTCACTTCATCGGCGCCCAAAAGCCTTGGGAATCGATCTCCTACCGTTCTCCATTCTCTGGTCAACGCCACGTGCCTTCGGATTCACGTCAGCAAGCTTACGATTATAACTCTCTTGTGGATCGGTGGTACGCAGTATACGACAAGCATTATCGCTCTCCGACTACCACACGCCAGTCTCAGAATTTTGAGATTAAGCGATACCAATCAGCTTGGAACGAAAACAGTCACAGTGAAAGTTCCGAATCAGCCCCAGAAAGTATATTGAGCTTAGAAGAGCTTAAACGGTTGGCTATCGGGGGCATGAATGCAGCATCCCATGCTTCGTATAAAGACCAACTGGGCGATTTGGGACTCAAGAAAGGCCAATATTACAGTATGCCTCTTCTTGGTCGCATAGATCTCATGCGTCCGGCAAATGATTCGCACACGTCAGTGACAGCTCTTATGCTCGAGGAGGAGCCCCCATCCCTTACATCTCAAAGAGGATCAAATGATGAAGGTAACAAGGAAAACGCAGTAGTGGTGACATTACCCGATACTGTACCCGACGATGACCCACGTACGCCGGTCACGCGTCATGCAGAATTTCCAGACGATACTTCGCCGCCATCACGTACATTAACGACTCCTGGTCCAAATGAAATACCTCCAAGCCCACATCCCCATCCAATTCCTCTCCCACCGTCGACACCGTGTTCTGAGTTTGAGTCTAGCCCATTCCCGACTCCTTCTGTGCTAGACAGTCCCTCACAACGCCCTTCTAGGCGCCTCGAATCACGACAACGGAAGGGGCAGTATCAAACATCGATTGATCTATCCACCCAAAAAGTTCCCATTCATTACAGTGAGAACAAACAACACCATGATCCACCCCGCCCTCATTCACCTAATATGCTTCTGTGGAATCCTGCAGTCGACCCCCCTCCCACTGAAACTCCCAATTCTTCTGCTTTTCCGTCCAGTACATATTTCCCTAACGCTTGGGACTCTTCCAAGCACCTACCACATACACCCGAGCCTAGTGCCGGTGCACTATTTGAACCCTTTCCGCTTAGCGAAATACCAGAACCTCTGATCAAGCAAGGCCACTACCGAAGCGTTACTGGTGAGGAACAACATGGTGCTATACCTAGTCCAGACCAAACGAAGGTCAAGCACGTTTTTCCTTGGGAGGAGAAACCTCGATATCTTCCAGGTCGTGTCTTCCCAGTCACAGATTCTCCTAAGCCCGCTCTCTTTCTAAGCCCTGAAAGCCAATCAAGTCAGACTTCGTCCGATCTACCAGCCACTCCAGAAATGAAAACCATTCGTCCCTCGGTACAAATGCTCTCGCCCCTGCATGGCTTTCCGACTTCACTCGTGTACCCGAATGCCTGGGACAATGTTCCTAGTATACAGAAATATGCGTCAAAGCTGGCCCACTCCCCGCCTAGACCTCTAGCACCTCCGTTTGATGAGGATGTCTGGAATAGGAAAGCTGGTAACTGGGATGAGAGGGCTGAGGCGAGCAGTAGGGATGGTGATGTTGAAGACGAAGGTGAAGACAGTGGCGGTGAAGAGGTCAATGAAAATGCTTTGTGGAATGACGATAGTGACCCTGAATCTGTCAAAGCATTAGAGCGTCGTTCTAGGCGGGCTTCAACGATAGGTATTGGTGGTATACCTCTTGGAAAGTATAGAGATTTTGGTGTACAAACCATCACCCGAGACATGAAAGCACAGGCAGTTCAGACAATCGCCCCGCCGCTTTCACCGAGCAAGCAACGCTCTACTCACGGAGAAAGGAGGCCCACTTTATCTGACAAGCGTCACTGGGCCCCTGCAACCCGTTCTAATGTACCTCCTACAGTCACAGTACAGAATCCACCTGTCATTCCTGACTCTCAACGCCAGTTACCGAGCCTTGATTCTCAGTCGCCTCGTACAACTGCCACGGCCCCATCCTCGCTTACATCACCCCCTTTCTTGCTAGGCATTCGTCCATCGCACATCACCACACCGTCTTCAAAAGCGCCCATCCGTCCACAGCAACCTCCAGTCAGTCGGACCGCACCTGTTATCATCCGACAAGCCTCAAATGACTCTTCGCTCGGCTCTCCTGCTTCCTCTATTGGCCCAATCTCTCCCTCGGATGGGCAGCCAATTGCATCCCCCCGACGGATAGGTGGGCGCGTATGGGATCCTGCACGAGGCGTCGAGTTATTTAAACGTGGCTCGGAAGAAGTATTGGCCCGATTCTTGAAAATGGGGTCTTGGGAAGACGAGAGCCACTAAATGGCGTATACCGGTAGTACAAAACACCTGGATATCCATCGTCGACGACGAACTTGCATTGATTCTTTTCTTTATATGATAGCTCGGACACAATCGCTTCCGGATCGCACTTCATCCTGTAACATGTTACCCCATCCACTCTGTATCGCACTCCTTAAAATACGTGTATCAGGTTGCATATCGTATCCCTGCCCATTCGTCTCTTTTTCGATACCCTTTGATGACATGATACTGCCCTCGCTGCAAATGTGTAGCCACACATTGCCCAATAGAGTTGCCACTGTCGTCATTGGGGTGCCACGATGATGTCATGAGGTTCGATTGGTACAAATGGTCTGCTGCCAGTACAAAACGCCATTCTACAGATATGTCCAACCTAAACCCCGGTCACATTTTTAACGTTTCAGAGCCAACAGGGAAAGAGTTCGCACTTTCTCCAGCACTCGTGTGAGATCCTGTTGCTAACATGTGCCATAGGTTGGTCGAGCTAGAGACCACGGCTGCAGAAGCACAAATTGAAGCCCCTACCTCAGAAATCGCCAGAGAAGTGGAGGAGAATGCAGATCATGTACAAGAAGTGGCTCGCGACGCAGCGGACGCAGCCAAGGTCAATTTCACTCATCTTCATCACCAGGCTGTGATTTCATTAGTACAGTTTACAGTCCAAGGGTCCAGCCTTGACTGGTATTCAGCCCACGGCAATCGACCAATTTCAACAACAGGCCAAGGAGAAAACAGATACTGCAGTTGCTGAAGGTCATCACGATGTCAACGTTGCCAAAGCAGTGGGTGCGGACTACGTCGAACAGGTTAAAGCGTTGGCTGCAAGCGCAATATCTACTGCTCAGGTGCGTAGATCCGATATATAGTCGCCAGGTTCTAAACTCATTCGAATCGTATAGTCATATTTACCGGAAAGCGTGGGCGGACAAGCATCGACGGGAGGCCGAGGCACTTCAAATACCAAAGTTGCAGCCTCCAGTGCGCCGCTTGAGAGTGGGCCATTCACGGTCGGGAACCCGTACCCGTCCACAACAACGGGCCAAGGCACCAAGGTCGCTGAGAACGCACGCTAATTATGTATAATTAATTTCCGAGTTTATGTACCTGTATAGTATAAACCGGAATCAATGCCGCCGGCCGGTGGCGCAACATTCATGATGTCACTAAGTCCGCTTCAAATAGAAGCGCAGCCTTCGTGATCGACGATACCCACATCCCTTTACACGCAATGGTATATCAATTCCACTCTGCACTGGAATCACTGCTCATGGTTTTCAGGATAAGTTCATGAACCTCGCAAAGCAGGGCTACGAGGCCTACAACGACTCTCAGTGTAAGATCCCGTATCGATCTCCATAGGATAACGACACTCACGCCCACCCCCAAGCAAACGTCCACAAGACTGGCGGGCACGAGTTTAACTCTCCAGATAACACCGCTCAAAGTTCCGACAACGGGAGTCCACACAGTGAGATCGGCGCCCACACTTAAATCAGACAAAGCTAACAGACGCTGATAAGTCGACCACGACGAAGCCATTAGGACGGCCCAGCACCATGGATCTGGTGAAAGTTCTCTTTTCTCCAGCGCTCTAAACTTCCTTGGCGAGAATAAGGTAAGCTTGGACCCACGGTCATAAGAGCTCTCAGTTGATTTTCTGTAGGGTAAGAATGAAGAGCCTCTGGACGAGGAGGAAGTGACCAAAGCCCACCAGAAAGCATATCACGAGGGCAGCGGGTCGGATCTGAACGCTGGTGCTCTTGGCAGCGCAGCAGCCCTCCAGGTACGTCATAACCTTTCTCTTGCATACAACAACACACTAAAGGTGGAGCTTAACAACACAGATCCTTAAACAATTTACCTCTGGTAACAAGGAGGGGGGTTCAGGCTCACAGACCCAGCTCGTCAGTTTAGCCATGGCAGAGGCGACAAAGCTGTTTGACAAGTCTGGGGGTGCTGCTTCGGGCAACAAGCAGGATGCCGTCAACGGTGCTGCGATGACCGTGATGAAGCTCTTGGTCCAATCCAAGTTAAGCGGAGCCGTAGGTGGAGGTAACTCTGGGGGGTTGGGTAGTCTTTTGAACCTTGTGCGCTCCTAAGTTTATCTCCCCACCCAAAACGCATAATAACGTTGGACACAGGCCTCTCACTTTGCTAAGTAAATCTGGAGGGCGGATCTGTCAATAAACCTGTACATTAAGGATGTGAAATTCAGCTGCTATTGGTACAGTGTATTTATTGATACATTTGTCTTAAAGCAATGGTATATGTATTGCGAATGCGGTGTGATGCAACGGGATAAAAGGAGAAAGGTTATGTCAAGATGCACTATCATAGACATATGCGAACCATAGGGTGAATTGGCATATAAGGGGATGAGCCGGGGGGGCGGGTGTTAGTGGCATCTCTCTAGATTGGAATAGCTCTGGAGATGGGGTTTGGACATCGAGATTCAACAGCGATCTCGTCTGCGCAGCTAGGGAGAAGCTGGCCATAGTCGAAATAGGATGCCGACACGGACGAGGTGTGCGTGTCTCCTATTAGTCCAGCATATGATGAATCTGGGGTAGCCGGTGCACTGGACAATATCGAGCCACTAGACGAGGAGCGTCGAGATGGCGGAACATCGGAGCCGATAGATGACGAGAGAGAGGCGGATGACGACGAGCGCGATGATGTGGGCGATCCCTCAGACAGCGTGGGACTATCTGAACGATGTACCATGCTCGCATGTTGAGGCGTGCGCCTAGGAAGGCGGGCCACCTTCCGGCGAGTGGAGATCTCTCCTAGGATTTCTGCGGGGACAATCATAGCAGGCCGAGAGAATGGGCCAGGAGATAGGAAAGGGCGGAGGTGGATGGATGGTGCACGGACTATTGGTAGCGGCGGTATCGGTGATATGGGGAAAACCTGCAATCGCACGAGGGCGGGATGGGGAGCAGAAGGAGGCGTAATAACCCTACCGGTATGCCAAGATGGCTGCGATGTGGAGTGTTGTTTTCTAAGTACTGGTGCCCTCAGGTGAAGTTTGTTGTTGAAATCTGTGACAAACTCATCAAAGTCTATTTTCAATGGGTGGGGGCGAGAGGGCGTTGCTGGTTTGCGAGACCATTTGGGCGATGGAAATCTGTACACCCCTATTTTCATCGGGAAAGGCTCGTGATCGCAACAAGGGGGATATCTCATCGGGAATGCGTGTGATGGTCTAGAGGGGTTGAGATTATTTGCAACAGATACGTCCCTAACGTTCGTTGGCATGGCCTGTTCCAAGGGAAAGATTATTGGCGTGATTGGGTTAGAAAATAAAGTGTTTCTTGCGATGTCTCTCCCTTCCAAAAACTTGTCATCGTAGGGTGGTTCTGGTTTCTTTATGGGCTTCCGTTCATGTTCCGGTATAGTATAAAAGGGCATTTTGCGCTCCAGTGATCTCAGTGAGAGTTTAAGTGGTAGTGGGTCTTCTGTCAGCTTCCGAAGGGATTTTCCTTCCTTTTTTGCACGATTACGGTGGTTTTGGAACTAATTGAAGAGTGTAAGCACATGGTTTTACGTACGAATCGGGTAGAACATACCCAGACTTCGATTTGCCGTGGGGCCATCATGGTTTTTCTTGCTAGGACAGCCTTGTCAGGCGCCGACGGATATGCATTGTACTCAAAATATTTTTCTAATAATGGAGTATACTCCTTCAATAATTCGTTAAATAGGTCATTCAATACAACGGCACATCAGCGCTTACATGGTTGAAGAGCGGCTTCTTTTCTTTCGCATTCCGTGCAAGCGGTGCTGCTCTGACTTTTGCGACTGTTTTACGGGCTCGAGAGAGAGTTTCCTCCACCCATGTATGCGTCTGCTGAGCATGCGCAGCACTCCAGACCTGATAAATTGTTCGTATTTCTTCTGCTGTGACAGCCGAGACGTCACGAAGTGCATTCCTGAGCGAGGACTCGCAAATGTTGCGAAGATTCTCTGCCGCTTTGAGGTAAGAGCCAGATATTTGCTCCGCAATGGCAGGTGATAAACCAATTGTCTCGAGCTGAAGATTTATACTAGTTGCTTGGGGTATCTGTGGGATTGATGGACTAGCATGAGATGTGAAAGGAGGTTGGGTTCCGCTTGACGATTCGAGCATAGCCTGCACTTTAGTCTGGTAATGGGGGGTACTAAGTGAAGTTTCGGATCGGCGAGCCATGTATGAATGTTCGAATTTGCTATCGGCGTCAAATATGTAACAACACCCAGAATAGGAGAACAATGAATTGATCATTACCTAAACGGGAAATGTTTGAGCCGTCAATTCGATTTCAACTTGTAATTTTCTTTTTTGCCAGCCATGATGCAATCGATTACAAGGATAATCCCCCGAACGAATACTGCTACACGAATACTGCTACAGCAAAAAGCAAAAAAAAAACGGAACGATATTGATACATAGGAAGCTATTGAGATATGCGTGAATACTAGGGATCCCCTTGCTTACAAGGGTTACTTGCTTACTCAAAATGAAGCCACATTTGATTAAACCGGTGATGGCCGTGTTTTTCCCACACCGTGTAGCCTGTTGCTCATTCATTCAATTATGGTGAGTGCCCGCTATTTTCCTGTCCACGCCGAAGCTGTAGCCTGTTGCTCGTTCATTCAATATGGTGAGTATGTCGCTGATGTGCTGAACATGCGCGTTCTGGTCCCACCTCCATCAAAAGGGCCGGTGACGCCTCGCAAACGCCAGATCTGTGCGATGGACACAATGTCTCCTTCGAAAAAGGCTAAATCTGCCTAGTGTTGTAAATGTAATTATGTAGATGTTACAGTCTACAGCGTGTAGTGTTACATTTTAAAATTTGACACTGTACTTTTGCCGTGACCAGTGGCCTGGGCCAAACCTTGATGGGTAAGCAAGGGTTTTGTCGACAGAGTCGACACTTCCTCTAGTGATTTAAGGGCGCGTTTATATTACCTGTATGTATGGAACATTCGTGAGAAGGTAGATTCCAAATAAGAGTAGAAACGCACGGTATAGCGAGTTCGATTTCCAACCTTAGGGTTTCTTCCTTCATGTTCTTAAGCTGTAGCAGTTTTTCTTCTCTAGTGACCGCTTGAGCTAGAAGGTTGGGAAGATACTCTTCCTGGGAGGGTGCCACAAATTGGGCACCAGTCCCAACAACATAGGGCTCGGGTGATAAAGGGGGGAATGGCCGGGGAGGGTTGTGTGTGCTGTGATCCAGATTGGCCACATCCAAGGGTTCCCAAGGAAAGCTGAAAGCAGTCATAGAAGGATCGACTAAAAGAAAAGAGGAACGGAGGGACGCCTCCTCATCGTGGTCGGGAAGTTCGAACCCTGGCCATGAAGGTATGGTAAAGCCCACGGAACTTTGATCGATGACCCCTGGACGGCTTGAATATCAGCAGGTGCAGTAATGAACTAAAAAGGGCATACCGTGGTTGTTGAAGTAATTTGAAAAATCACTGGCTAACGATTGCAAAACCTCAAAGTTACGGGGTGTGTTAATGTTGTGTACCTCAGTATTGTCATCCGTCAACAGTTCAAGGGTTTGGTTGACACAAGGTAGGTCGGAGAGGTCGCCCAACTCGATATCAAAGCTAGAAGGCCCGATTTCCTCGATGTGGGGATTTGTTCTCTCATTCAAGTTCCAGTCGAACCAGCCGTCGCACACTGAAGTATTGAACAAAGCGCCCTGGAATGCAAGGGGGTCAGAAACAGTTTGTCGACGAAGCCCAACGGGCATATGATGTGGGTGTTTGGGCAGATCCTCTGCGTTAGAATCCGAAAAGTGACGTTTGGGAATACCCCTAGGTAATATAGTAGGTGGAGGAGGGGTGGCAGGTCGTAAGACTTCTGCCTTTGAGGCAACGGGGGGCGACAATCTAAAGCCAGATATATCACTCTGAGGTAGTGGGGACGGTGTTGTTAACCTGCCAAACGTAGTGATCAGCATGTGTTGTTTTGGATATACAGGTTACAAGTACTTGGGCCGCTTCGCTACTCCGTTGGCGACTATACTATCATCTGAATCGTTTTCAAACACATCGGCGTTTGAGCGTCGGCGTTTCCGGTTAGTCAAGGAGGTTAAGTGTGGAACGTTTGCATCAACCTCGTTGCTTTCAAGTTCTGGTAGTACGGGGGAAAGCTCTGGTGAACGCTCAGGAGATGGGTAAGACTCTCTGTGCTTTTCCATTCGCTTTTGGTGCAGTGCCTCAGCCTTTAATTGTGGGGTCAAATCATTGACAATGGTATCTAGCTTGATAGCTAGATCACTTTCGGAGAATTTGGTGGAGTAAAGGCTTTTAGCGCATGTTTCGATATTGGCTAACGCGTATTCGACAATAGGGTCAAGAGGGCGTCTTGGGTCATCGTCGACGAAGAACCGCTTGGCGGCATCAACGATTTCTACTCGCTTATTAGAGAAGTAAGTTTGACGCAGCGAGTTCCAGCCTATCCGTTTACGTGTATCGATGAACCAGTTATCAACATCTTTGCGCGGTACGCCGCATTCCCGAGCGATATAATCCCGCACATGAACAGTTGGATAAGGATTATGAAGATTAGACAGAAGCCAGGCGTAAGATGGCTGGAGGTACGAGGGAACTGTCCCAACGCAAGGGCTTTGTAGGGGGTCAAACGCAGGGGATGGGATCCGGAGTAATTCGTCCGAGTCGTGGTGTGATAGAATGATGGCCTCAGAAACGCTTTCATAGTCGGTAAGGCATTGCACAGCTTTGAAAACGTTGCTAGCAAGGGCGGTCGCGAGTGTTATAGTGGAGGGGCTGAGGGTGTTTGCCCGAATGGCAGTTTCAAGGTCAACGACATAGGCATTCCACTGGCGTTCGAAATCGTCAACAGACAATGGGTGTAATTTGAGTAAGCTGGCTTCAATAAGGGATATTCGACGAAGGAATTCGGGATCCATGTCGTTGTGTGAAAGCTGGTCAACTGGGGGGGAAATGGTAACCATTAGACTAAGTATCAGCCATGGTGTAAAAGAGGTGAACAATAGGCTACGTGCGTATTACGTAAGAATATAAGCAGTGCCATTATTAGAGATGTTTCGTTAGACAACAATTTGGACTTTTTTTCCGCCCGAAACTCGCTTAACTTCGCCCGAGAATTGCTTCATTGGAGCTTGGTGGAGTTTCCCTCCAATGTTCCCAGGAGCCATGAGGCCTGATTAGGATGGTTTCTGTGGTTATAATATCAGCGGAAATCAGAGATGTTTCGCTAGACAACTATTTGTAAATTCTCTGGCGGGGTTAAGCAAGTTTCGAGCAGCTCCACTACTCCCACGCCTTTTACACTGTCAGGGCATTGTGACCTCTCATGGAACAGTATCGCGCTCATGAGACGCTTGTAACGGGCTTTTAATTTTCAGGAAGGACAACAAGTCCGTGGCTCAAATTTCATGTAAGGAGGGCTCAAAATGCTCTAGTTTCGGGCCGCATATTGTGATTTCTGGCTCAACTTTGTGTTATCCCAGGCTCCAAATAAGGTGAACAATGGCCATAAGTCATGTGTCATCTTGACCGTATGATCCAATGTATTGACCATTATTTGTAGAACAATGGGAAAGTGCATGCATTGTCAAGTTTGAAGAACTGTTCTCAGTGCATGGGTCCGTTTGCGACTCTCCCTGTTATTCGCCATGACCATCGATCACTCAAACAGTTCATATCGAGATACTCTCAAGAGTATCGTTAGCCTTGCGCGCAGCCTCAAAGCCCCCTCTCATCACATCTCGTCTCCTGCCATAACTAACTTCGACCTGCAGCCCCTCCGGCTTTCAGTTCCAGACGGTCTGTCTCCACACCTACTATCTACTCTCAAGTGCTCGCCCTCTTCTGCTTTGAGGCTTTCCGAAGCATTCGTCTGTGTCGCTCGTCAGCTCTGCACTGCCTACGAAAATGCCTACATGGAACTAGCACCTAAACTCATCTCAGACCCCGATCTTATACCAGTATGGCTACAGAACGTTGGCGCCCTTTTTGAGAGTCGCTATTGCGAACAACTCAAAACGACAGAGAAACGTGTCATTGATCAAGTAAAGCAGCAGCAGCAGCAATCTTTAACTCCTAAGAAAGTTTTCAATCAAGTGAGCCGTCCCAGAGTGCCTACCATCGTCCTTTAAGTTTCTTATCAACAATTTGACTTCTTAGGAATTCGTCCCACTGTTGGAAAAATATTTCGAGTATAATGCCTACCCATCAGCTCCAGATCGTGCAGTTCTAGCCAAGAAATCAATGATGACTGCACGACAAATTGAGGTTTGGGTAAGGAGCAGGCTCCGCCCAAAACACTTATTATTAATCGTTTTCCTCAGTTCCAAAACCACCGGAATCGGGCCAAGAAGGAGGGGAAGCGATTGAAAAAGTTGACGCAGGAGACTATACTGAATAAACTTTCGCTCAAATCCCTCGAGAGGAAGATGCCTTTTTTCATGATACCTGAGGAGGAAAGATCATTCGCACCACTTAAACCCGTCGTTCAGCAGATGCCTCCAGAACAAGAGGAAGATGATGGATGGGTTCGTCGTACACTCGCCTCGCTCTCTTCTGTCATTGAAATGATGATTTTTTGACAGAAGGCGAAGAACTTCTGTTCACAGGATCCTAATGCACCGTCAACAATTTCTTCAAAAGCGCCGCCCCACGCTTATCCCACCAAATACTCCTCATCATGTAACCGCGAACCGTTTCCGCTCACAAATGGCACACATATTTTTCCTGCCCCTGTCTGGATGCGTATACCTGCGTCTCCCCGCCCTCATAACAAAGTACCAATTGATATGGACGCATTCATCCACGAATTCAACATAAAACTTGAGCTTAGGAGACCCACCTCTCGAAAACAAGCGGGGCAAGGCACCTATCCTCCCTGGTATTTCGCTACTCAGACTGTTGTCTCTACGGCTCCTCATCCTTCCTTGGTTCGCTCCCAAATTGTTATGAAACCAACCACTCACACGTTACTCCCCGATGTCCCTGCTCCTGCACATCGTTGCCATCCATTCCGTTCCCCGAGTCCCTCCTCACAACCAGCTACATTCACTTGTATTCAACCTACCAATGCTGATGGTTTTCCGATGCGCAAGAAGATCGCCCGCCTTCCTAGACGAACCCCTAAGGGAGTTAGCCTTGCCCATCGTAGTTCCAGCCCGGCAATTTCAGAAGGTTCACCACCGCCGACGCACTCACGCACGTCTAGTTCCCGTGCTTCGTCATTCGGATCTAATACCCCTACATCGCGTGCTTTATCTTCCTCTTCGTCCTTGTCCTCTTCAAGTGAGCCTCGGACTCCTATAACTTCATTGGTCAGCCTCCCCTTGTGTTTCAACCCTCATTTCACCAATCGGGAACATGAGCAGAGTAACACGTCAGGTGATGTTATTACACAAGTGTTGTTGCAAGACATTCCACATCTTGTTACCAAGAATAGCCTTGTCACTTCAGAGTACCGAATACCCCTACCATATCTCTGTACATAGCGAGCATGGTACAGGCTGTTGGGGGATACGACGCCATGGCCGTGGCTCATATCTCTGCGGCTCTGCCCTGTTCTTTTGTATCTATATGCCATGTATACTTATATCTGCTCTTTCACTTATCATTATGTATCAGTCAATCGTTGTATATTAGGCATCGTCATCCTCGTCTTAATGCACCAGCTTTTTGTCTCCCACATCGTAGAAATTACTTTGCTTGCCAAGGATTGGGGTGTTAATGACACAATCTTTCGTTCATGGTTGTATACGTATTTTTATCTTTACTCTTATTTGTTCTGATGTCCTCCCAATCGACAGAGCCCCCGTTTACAAAGAAGGATACCGGCTTCATATGCATTGTCCAGTATGTTGAAGGAGGTTGAAGGTAAGTATCAGTATATGCCAGAAAGATCAATTTCATCCTCAAATTTCCACCTTCCTACTTCCCGCGTCTCCATCCTCCAACTCAGGTACACTGAGGGGTGTGCTAACGATCTTCCAAGGATCCTTTCCGCCGCCGTAGCGGGGTACTTCTCGTTTGTACTTCTCGTCTGTCTCTCAGTTAAGAGGGTCATCTGAGAAAACTTTCTACCACAGCTCGTGAGGTAATAGCGCGGTCAAAGAGGTATAAGCAGTACATCGTGCCGTATCCGAAGAGATGGCTGAATTGCGTCTGGAACGATGTTCCGGGTGCGCGGCGGATTAGTCCGCGCGTGTTGTGAAGGTTTGCGAGTTCCATACTGTTCCACAATAGAATCGAATTGAGGTTCACGGGTGGCAGGTGAGTGATAGATTTGGTCGAAGATTATACTCTACAGACGAAAGCTACGGCCAAAGTAGAGGGGTTGCGTCACATGCAAGTGATGAAGGATAGCCGATCCTAGCACCCATGACCAGCCAGGAGCGTCGAGGCACGCTGGTGGATTCACCTGAACATGACATAGAAAAGGAAACTACCATCAACAGGCCCGCAAAAAAACGATCGATCCTTGGTATATCCTAAAGAAATCGTACGATCTAACACCTTCTGAAAACACTGCTTACTACATAACGATTTGATTACTGACTACGTTGAATATGATATCGAATAGCTCTAAATTCCCCTTGAAACAAAGGCTGACTGTTGCAATGCTGTGTTGGCGCCACAAGGCTCCATCATACGACCTCTTGAGTCAACTGGAGGGTCCATTTTTTGCGGCCTTTACTGGTTCCCCCCAGTCTGCCGTTTACTCTACCAGCCTTCAATCCCTTAGCCTAGGACTTTCCAGGCATATATGATGTTGGGGGCCTTTTTAAATCCAGCAAGCCCTGTGTCGTAGAGAACGCCTTAGGATTTCTTCCATCCCTCGGCGTTGAGAACCGCGGGGTGCTCTCAATTCTACCCACAGAAGACTACCTCCTTTCCGAGGCAATCGCCAGAGCAGACAAGCAGATTCAACTAGAGAAACATAGGACAAAGGTCAAGAAGTTGGAGCTTAAGCTCGCTACATCATGAACCTCCTTCGCAGTTCACATCTAACCATGGCTCTGGCTAGGAATAGCTCAACACAAGATTCGGCACTCTGATTGACAACTATATCACATACCCTGCATTGCAACTACTGTATCCATAACTATATTTATCGCATTACTCATTTTTTTTACACCTCTATTGTATGCTCACATGTCCCCCCGTCTCTATGCTATCATGCACGTTACTCTTCCCTGTGTACTATACCTCGCGCTTTGATTGTTTCGGTTCTACGAATTAAGTTGTGAAATTGCTACATTAAAATTGACATTACTTTGAAATAAAATACAACAAAGCGTGTATGTCAATGTCTGCCTGGGAGACCAACTTCGTCCTCGATCTTCCACCTCCCTACTTCCCTCATTGCTTCTGCGTCTCCATCTTCTAATTCGGGTGTAGTAAGAAGCGCGCTTACCATCTTCCAAGGATCCTTCCCCCCACCATAGCGCAGTACTTCATGCTTGTACCTTTCGCCTGTTTCACGGTTTAGTGAGTCATTTGAAAAGACTTTTTGCCACACTCGTGAGGCGATGGCGCGGTCAAAAAGATACGAGTAGTACGTCGCACCATATCCAAAGAGGTGACCGAATTGCGTTTGAAACGATGTCCCAGACACGTGGGGTATCAACCCACGTGTGTTGTGGAGGTTTGCGAGCTCAACAGTGGAATCAAAGTGAGCTTCGCAAACGATGGGGGAGTGATAGATTTGGTCCACGGCGGCAAGAAGGATCTGTGAGTAGGTGTCAATGGAGTGACAGGGGTCAGCGTGGTGGTTCCCAGTCTGGCGCACAACGGATGTACCGTCAATGTTGAATAATGAGAGTACAGTTAAAGAATTTAGGAAGTGTTCCATAAGTATCGATGGTAGTTCTACGAAGTCTGTGGCGCAGCGCGTGCCAGAGACATTCTGATATTCTGTACGCCCAATCATTGCTTTTAAATATTGTGGAAGATAAGCGAGAGTCTGATAAAGCAAGGGAAGAGCTTACAGTGCATGGCATGCCCCATTTCATGGAATAGTGTCGTTACTTCATGCCATTCTAGTATTGTAGGACCCCGCGTGATAGAGGGACGCGTGAATTCACAAAGTAATACTACCAAAGGAAGCTGGTAGACACCATCTTGACCGGGAAGGCGATGTCGTTTCACTGCCTCAAAGTACTGCGACTCTAGGATGAGCAGCTCCTGGCCCTCAACGGTGCCGTCTGCACTCTCGTCGTCGTCATCTACTCGTCGTGAACAACGGACAGTATAGTGGGCAGCGCCGTTTGGCTTGCCTCTCCGTGCGAACAGGTCGGCATATATCCAGCCAATAACGCCGTTCTCCTCGTCCACGACTTCTAATTTGTGTACATCGGAATGCCACACCTCCCCAGATGATGCATCAGCGGGTCGTAACGAGATCCCATATAGATGGTTGAACAGCCGAGACAGGCCCATGAACACAGTGCCAAGGGTCAGCGGTGGAAGTGGTATTGGTGGTGCTGGGAGTTCTGGAGGACAGTAAAAGTCGCGGTCCCACGCTTGGATCGCAGGTGGTGTAGGAGTTCCATGATGTGC